>RJWM01005199.1:0-94296 GCA_004363535.1 Dasyprocta punctata | reverse complement strand
CCCTCTCCAGTCCCAAGACTCCACAACTCCCCAAGCCTCCATCCCCAGACCCCAATAAATCATTCTGTCTCCTGCTTTACACAGGCAGATGCTCCCTCAAATCAGCTGTCAATATGTCATTTTGCCCCCCTCCCCAAACTCCTCCCCCAGCCAAAGTTGATAAAGGTGACTACACTCCTTTGTTCTAGTTGAGAGCTTTTACACGCGCCCCCTCCCTTCGCCCCTGAAGATCTCCTCCTTATCTCTCTCGCTCTCGTTTTCTCTGTGCCGCTTTACATTGAGTGACTTTAAAATAGTCAAACATGTATTAAAGGTGGCAAAGGCAGTATGTTCTGCAGCGTGAGAGGGGGCCACTGAGAGAGTTCGCGGGGGCCGTGAGGTTAGTGGCTGAGGTCTTCTGAGGCCCTCATTCTTTAGGCTGACGCCATAGCTAGGCTACTCTATCGAACACCTGCTCGATTCTGAGCCAGCAGAATTGAAGGTAGCACTTTCTGGGTGGCCCCGTGTGCAGGGCTTGGGAAATGTACTCAGTGTGGCCTGAATCTCCGTGATTGACAGGTCAGGTCAGCTTGCTCAGCCAGTGGGCCACACCCTCATCTCCTGCCTCAGTACTAGAGGGCGCCAGGCACCCACCGAGTTCTGGGAGCTTTGTGAGACAGGGCCGGAAAGGCCTTTCCTTTGTGGAGAGGGATACAGCCAGGCGGGACTGGGTTAGGGCAAGTGGGAAGGGCAGCACCGTCCGTCACAGACCCGAGGATGCTCCCCCAGGGGCGCTCAGCTCTTGGGACGGCTGTGTACTGGACGGGCCCAGGGCGGGATGATGTCCAGGGGCCTTGGGGGGGAGAAAATCTGGTCCTGTGGTTCCAATTGGCCAGAGGGGACAGTCCTAACCAAGGGCAACCATGGGTCTCTTCTGGGTCACTTGGGAAAGGGAGTTCTTTGAAACAAGCCAGTTCCCAGGGTGCACAGAGACGGGGATTCCTTAACCCGCATCATCTTCCAGGGGTTCAGGGGCCAGCGAGGATTTGTCACAGCCATTTGCATCCACGTCTTGGCTGGTGCCGGCCCAGGAGCATACACCCTGGTGGGCGGTCCTGGATTGCGCTCTCCATGAGTGAGAGCAGATTTTACCCCTGCCCTAGCTGCAGGCAGCCCTGTGGGTGGGGAGCAGCTCCCATCTCCCTGCACCGTGGCGCCCCTGCTCTTCCTGTCACCGTCGCCGTCATGGCGCAGCTGCCTCTCGGCTCCCTGACGCTTGTTGTAGGCAGATGTCAGACAGTTGTGATCGGCGCCTCACTCTCATTGTTCCCCTAATTCTGCTCCGGGAATGACTGATGGGTAGACAGATGTGGAGCGGAGACTCATTCTCGCTCATTCCTCAAAGCAGTCTCGACTGGCTGAGCAACACGGGGGCTGGGGGTGCTTTGGATTTAATTTCCAAATTTACTCTGAAGCTAAGTGCAGCCGTGGGAGTGGGAGGCTACTTCCCCTGGACCTGACTTCGTGTAGCCAGAGGGTGGAGCTGAGGAGCCTGGCACCCCTGAAGGTGCTCCAGGGACCAGGAGGGACTGGAGGAGCCCATGGCGCACCACAGCATCCTCTCCTGTGCTCCTCTTTCTGTACATCGGAGGCCTCACTCAGAACTCCGGAGGGCGGGGACCAACGTGGTCCTCCTGGTGACGGAGGAGGTGACAGCTGTGATGAAAAGGAAGCCTTTGCTGACATCTTCAAAAACGCTGGGGGCTGCTGGCCTTGTCTGTAGGAGGGGAGCCTGCTGCAGACCATAAGGGTTGCCCCGTCCGTGGTAGGGACAGAGTAGCAGTGGACGAGACAGGTCAGTAGGACAGCAACACATGCGTGTACGCTCACGCGTGTGCACACACACACACACACACACGCATGTGCGCGAGTGCACCTGTGCACAGCATTTTGCTTAGTTGTGCTGATGCCAAAGAAAGGGAGCAGGGTACTGACCGAGGACAGCCAGGACTCCCTGGGAGGGAGACAGAAAGGTCCGCGGGTGTCGGTGTGACTGGACTTAGCTCCCAGTTGTGCCTTCAAATCTCCATCACAGTGTCACCCTGCAGTCCCCTGTGGGTGATGCCACCAGCAGCCATCAGCCGACCTTACATGGAGGTGATACCCGAAGGCCTCCAGAGTACCCCGGAGGACCCCCCAGGAGGAAGAAACCGCTTGACCCTCAAGGCTGCAGCATGAGGTCTGCGCGGGAACTGCAGCCCAGCACCTGCCTGCGGACCCCACCCTTGCCAGCGCCCGTAATCGTGGAACTAACACCCTGCAATAAAACTTTAGTTAATTTAATTACTACTTCTATCAAGACTACCGCACCCCCTTCATTTGCATTTTATTGCATAGCGAACACACACGCTCCTCCTGGGGCCTCCGTTGCTCTTCAGTCTGGCTGGGTGACAACGGTCTAGTTCGAGGTTGGACGTCTGCTCCTCACCTTTCCCGGGCTCCTCAGTGCTGCCAGATCTCCCACGTGGACTCCAGACCACAGGCTCAGCAGCCAGCTGGACAGGTCCACTCAGCCCGCCCACACACGTCCCTGAGGAAATGAGGGACTGAGGCCTTATTCGGGTTCTCCATCCGTCTTTCCGAAACTCTTAATCATCATTGAAGACTGTGTAACAGACACAAGTAGGTGAAGTCAGAAATCACGAGTGTGCCCTATGCAGAGTTCAGTGGATTTTCCCAAAGCAAACACAACCAAGAATTCCCAGCCCTGAGTGTGACGACCACCACACCAGGACTAGACAGAACTGGTACGCTTTTCCAGCCCTGGCTGTCACCCTCTGTGAGGTCAGCCACCTTCCGACTTTGGGGTCAGTCACTTTCTGACTTTGGGGTCAGCCATCTGCTGACTTGGGGTCAGCCACCCGCCGACTTCCTGCTTGGGGTGAGTCTGGGATATCACAGGAGCTTTATCACCTACTGCATATTCTTGGACCTCTACTTCTTTTCCTCACATTCTGTTTGTGAGATTCATCCACCTGCGCTGGATATTATTTACCTGTCTCCTTCTCATCGTAGAGCACTCCAGGTGTGTCGAGCCATTTGTCGTAACGTTCTACTGTTGGCGGCCTTCGGGGCCTTCTCCAGCTGGGGGCTCGCAGGTGTAGCACAGGGTGATTGTTCTACATGTGTGTTTGGTGAACCTGTTTGTGCCTTGGTGGGTCAGAACCGCTTTTGTGTGTCTGTCTCTGGTACACGCTGCCCAGCGGCTTTCTAAACTAAACGGAAAAGAAACTCCCTTGCTAGCAGGACTTGCCTGGTCCTTGTTCTGCCCACTGCTGACCCTGGTGTGGGCAGATCCTCCAGAAGTCCACCCTTCACTGTGGTTTGTTTCCTGTCTCCTTGGTTATCAGTCAGTATGGGCATGGTCTGGGGAATTGGGGGACAGTTAGAACATCTTCTGGAAGCATCTGTTCAGTTCTCTCGCCAATATTCTTACTGAGTGCTTATTTTTCCTTGTAGATTTTGAATTTCTACGTTATCTGCTTGGATGGTTTGTGAATTACCTCCTTGTGTGTTGGCAAACTAGGTTCCTGACTTTAACATAGAGATGTGTCACCCTTCCTGTGAGCGCAGTGCTTTTTGGTAGTTTTTTTTTTTCTTCTTTTTTTGAGACACGATCTCACTATGCAGTTCAGGCTAGCCTTAAGCTCACTTTGTAGCCCAGGCTGGTCTCAAACTTGCAATGATCCTCTTGCTTCAGCCTCCTGAGTCTGGGATTACAGGCGTGTGGCACCAGGCCTGGCTGAGCTCAGTGCCTTTTGAGTCTTATTTCAGAAGTCTTTGCCAACTGAGATCACCTAAATTGTCCTCCCTTCACACCGAGATTTATAGCTCTCTGGAAATGAATTTCCCGTGAGATGTGAAGACGACAGGATTTATTTTTTACCATAAACACATCCAATTGGCTCAGTGTCGTTCACAGAGGAGACATCATTCCCCGCTGCCCCGGGGCCTGTCGCCATCCATCACCGTGTCCAGCACGGCCCCGCTCCGGGCTGCGTCCTCATTTGCCAGTCGCTGCTTGTCCTTGTGTCCCAGCACGGCCGCAGCCACAGCAGCTTTGTCACCGTCTTGACTTTCGGTGCTGTGACTCCTCACACCGAATTCACCTCTAAGATGCTCTTACCTACTCTTGGCTTTTTGTGCTTTCTATGAATTTTAGAATTTCTTTATAAATTTCCAAAAAATAATGGCATAGATTTTCTTAAGAGTATGCTAAATTCAGGGGTTATTTTGAGAAGAATAGATATTTAACTGCTAAGCATTATCATCTATTATTTTTATTTGTTTTAATCCCACCAAATAATAGCTTACAGATTTCTGGGAGATAATTTTGCACATATTTTGTTATTCTTAAAATTTAGATTTTCTAAATTATGGTTCATGTGCTTTTAAATTTTATTTTACTTTCATTGTTCAGTATGTAGAAACAAAAGGAGCTCTGGATATTGACCTTGCATTCAATGGACTTGTTGAATTTAGTGATCTGATTCATCTGTAGGCTACATAAAATACTGATATCATAAAATAATGATAATGTCATTAGAGAATAATGACAATTTTATCAATTTTGCTCAGTCTTACAACTGTAATTTCTTTTTCTTGCCTTATAGCAGTGGCCCAAACTTTCTGAACACTTCTGAACAGAAGTGGCAATAGCATGGCTACCTCTCAATACTGGTCAGTGCCATCATCAATGTTTTGTTTTTAACTGTGCTACCATATTATTTTGCAGTTACTTCTTGGTGGGTTAAGTGCTGTGCTCAGTTTGTTAAGAGTATTTTTATGACGAAGCGTGTTGAATTTCATCACATGTATTTTGTTGAGAGAATCACATTAGTTCCCTTCTGGAGAAGAGTGTTGCGTATTTTTTTTGTTCTGTAAATGGTTAGTCCAATGTGATGCCATACAGATTTGGAAGTTTTTCTTTTAATAGATGAAGTACATTTCAATTTTAGATTAAATTATCAAGTACTTTAATATGCATGGAAGTTTTAGATTTTTCTATTTTTTCTTGAGTCGATTTTTGTCAATTGTGTTTTTGATACTTATAAATTTTGTCTTTGTCTCTTTCTTTTGAAAATTGACTCAGTATTTTCAGGGGTAAACATCTATTATATCATTCTTTCTGAATGACTATAATTTGCTGTTGACAATTTATCTCTTGGTAGTTTGCTTCTCTTTCTTTTCTTCTGATTTTATCTATATTTTACACATAACTACTTGCTAAAATTTAATTTACTGTTCTTTTCCCCAACTATTAAAAGTGGGTATTTGGATTGATTTTTGAACTTTTAATCTTTTTGACTGTGTGCGTTAACAAGTCTCCATCTAAGTGCAGCTAATGAAGGGTTCCACACAGATCCCTGTTGTTTTACCACTATACCAACAACATATTTCCTGATTTACTATGTGAACTGATTGATAGATCTATGGGTTATTTAGAAATGTGTGACTTGTGTATCAGCTATTTGGAAATTAATGCTTATGGTTAGTAGTTTTTCATTACTTTAGTGCAGTTCTGCTAGGGTCAGACCCATGCATAATTTCAGTCATGTAGATACTGGCTCTGTTGTTCAACATGCAGAAAGTTTTAATAAGTGATTCATGTGCACATATAAAAATACATAATTTACATTTGCCCAGTCCAGTGTTCAACATGTTACTATGTCAAAATCTCCTGCACAATAGCTGATACTCTTGTCTCCCTCTGCTGTCTCTTAAGAGGTGACAGAGGTTAGATCTCCAATGTGACAGCTGCCCTGCCAGTTTCTGTGGTCTGTCCTGTGGTTGTGTACACTTGCAAGTTGTGTCCCTAGGGGATAATGTGTTTAGAACTTTCCTGTGTCCCCGGAGGTGCTGTGACTTAAATGCTATGAAATGGTTCCTTTTTGACTAGAAATCCGTTCTGCCTTAGGATCTCTTTTTGTAAAAACTGTGTCATTTCATCATTATTATGGTTCATATTATTGTTAGTACTAATGTTTACATGGTATATCTTTTCCATTGTTTGACAGAGGCCTTTCTGTATATTTTTAAAATGTTACTTATAAGCAGTATATAGTTGTACTTTTTCTTTAATATGAAAGTCTGCATTATAATCCATTCATTTCATCCATTTACATGCAATATAAACATTTGAATTGCCTGCTTTAATGTTTACACTATCATAACTGATCTGTGATTCTATTTGCCTCTTTTCTTGACTTCTTTTGATTTATTCCAACATTCTTATCATTCTCCCTCCCCCAGCCTACAGTATATAAACCCTTTTACTATATATCTAATGGTCAGTGTTCACCCTGAGGATTATTCCCCGTATCCTTGATTTTGTAATTTCTAGAGTATTTAATCATTTATTGAACATGAAACTACAATAGCTCAGTCTGCCTCTTTTTATGCCACTAATGCTTTATTCTTTAATTTTATATTTGTTTCATTTTACACAATTATTGCAATTCTAATTGTAATTATGTGTGTGTATATATATAATTATGTATATAATTAGTAGTTTAATGTGCAATTTTTATGCAGTTCTTCCCTGCACTTCTATGCCTCTCCCCCGGGAGTCATTTTATACCTGAACAACAGCTGTAGTATTTTTTTATTAAAAGTCCTAGTGTCTAACTATTAAGTAATTGTCTGCTCATGTCTCCCCTTTTACCTTTACTTGGAACAATCTTCTTTCAGCTGTGGAATCCTGGGTTGGCAGTTATTTTCTTTGAACACAATGTGAATGATTCACCACTGCCTTTTGGATTCTGTTATTTCTGCTGAGCTTTTGTGTGCGTGTTATTGATCTTTCTAAGATAATGTATTTCATTTTCCCTGCTTTTAAGAGTTTTTCTCATTTCCTTTGGTTGGTATAGGTTTGCCATGAATACAGTGTGTGTGTCTAATTTTCCCTGATCAATTTTGAAAACTTGATAGACTAATATAACTTCTGCTCTACTTGCTCTACTGTCTGATTTCTAGTTACAGCCACACACCACACGACAGTGTCGCAGTCAGTGCTGGAGCACACCTCTGTCCTGTCGGAGTGTGACAGAGTTCAGCAGTCTCTGCCACCTGGTGATGTCTTCGCAGTGGTGACTCTGCAGACAGGACGCTGCTCAGGTGTTTGGGATGGTACAGGCATGAACACACTCACCCCGCAGAAGTCACATGAAGCCATAGCGTGCATGCGCTGTTATGCCAAGGACATAACGGTCCTGGGGAATTCCAGCTCGGTTACTCACCTGTGCAGTTGCCATGTGATACTTGTAATCATTATCCTAGCGTACGTGCCCCCACTTACAAAACCATTTCCTGCCCGACAGTCTGCCATCAGGACTCCCGAGTGCGCCCAGAGGCCACCCCAGGTGCTGGCCTGTGTCACGCATGTGTGTGCAAGAGCACCATGGGGGGCTCACATGATGACAGGAGCGCCTGGTGACGCACTGCTCAGGGCACGTCCCCACATGTGACTGCACCCACATACGGGGTTTCTCCCTCATGTCCAGTGTGAATTCTGCATCCATTCAGAAATGTTTTCTGCCCGTTTGTCTTTGCCACTTCAGTCCAGGTATTTTCCACTGAATTAACTTCTCATTTACTCACTTCTTTCCTTTACCTGCAGTATTGGTTTGGTGACTCAATCACATTTACGATCGTATGTGGAAGGCCTAGCAACCTAGTCATACTGCTTTCAAGGACACTAAATATGCATCTGACAAAACAATGTTATTTAAATTCCTTATATTCCCCTTTTACAGTAGTCATTTTTACCTCAATATTTTGAATCCTATAAGATAGGTTCCCAAAGTGCATTGATTTTACCTGTAGCCTAGATGCTTTGAATACTTTTTAACTCGACAATATACTGTTATTGGAGATTTGCTCAAAGCCTCCCGTGTGCTCTTCCATAATAACAGAGTTCATTTTTTATTAATTATCTAGATGCATCTCTGTGATTTTTACAAAATAGCTTCATGACTATTGCCTTTTGTTATTGCTTCTTTCCGTCTTCAAATTGAGATATAATTTCCATACCATAAAACTCACCAATGTAAAGAGCACAGTTTAGCAATTTTTGGTTGTGTAACCATCACTGCTATTTAATTTCAAAGCATTTTTCATCACTCCCAAGGAAATCCCGCACACATCACCAGTCCCTCCCTTCAGTCCTCCGCAAACTCCCTTCCCCTGGCAACCACAAATCTACCCCCATCTCTACAAATGTGCTCGCCCTGGACATCTTACATAAAAAGAATCATAAAGTATATGGGCTTTCCTAAGTGGCTCCTTTCTCCTGGAATAATGTTTCTAGGGTTCATCTGTATTGTAGGATATGTCAGCACTTTATTCCCTTTTGTGGCTGAATAGTCCGAAGTCAACAGTGGCCTTTGATGCAGATTTCTAAGTTTTGATGAAGTCCAGTTTATCTAGTTTGTTTGTTTGTTTGCTTGCTTACTTGTATTTTTAGTGTCACATCTTATACATCATTGCCTAATCCAAGGCTGCAAAAAATCTGCTATGAGTGTTAGCTGGTTGTGTCAACTCGAGTAAGAAATGTCCAAGTCAATTGGATCAGCATAGTTCTGGCTGTGACTGAAGGAATTTTCCAAAGGCAGGAGACCCAGCCTTGGTGG
The DNA here is from genome assembly GCA_004363535.1 of Dasyprocta punctata. NCBI lineage: Eukaryota > Metazoa > Chordata > Mammalia > Rodentia > Dasyproctidae > Dasyprocta > Dasyprocta punctata. Next base: position 85,627 of record RJWM01005199.1, on the reverse strand, counting down.
GAGCGGCACCATCCAGTGGGAATTGAAGGGCGGCGCAGGAGGGAGGCTCGCTTCTGTGTCTTCCTGGGAGCCCCAGTCTTCGCCTTCACCCCGGATCTGGTCTCCTGGCTTCCAGCGCAGACTCTTCCCGCTCCTGGTACGGACTAGTGTGGGACCCCACAGTGAGCACCAGGCCTTCGACTTCTGACTGAATCCTTCAGATCTCAGGGCGCAGACAGTCCTTTTGCGCTCGCCCACCCCGACCCTGCTTGTGGCCACGTAAGCCTCCCTTGTCAATCCACGTATCTTTAATATCTGTCTCATATGAAATCTGTTTCTCTGGTGAACACGGACTAATACATTTATGCTCATGGTTTCTAAAGAATTTTACAGTTTTAGCTCTTTAGTATTTGATCCATCTTGAGTAAATTGCTGAACGTGGTTTGCGGTAGAGTCCAAATTCCTTCTTCACCTGGGAGGATTCAATTGTCCTCAAATCACTTGTTCAAAGAATATTCTTTGTCTACTGAATTGTTCTAATACCTTTGTGGAAAATCAGTTGACCATAGAAAAATGTTTTAGTTCTGTATTCTTAATTTAACTCCAGACACAATCAGGTCTATCTTTATGCCACTAATGCACTGTCTTTATTTCTGAAGCTTTGTAGGAGTTTTTGAAACTGGGAATTAATGATTCATCCAACTTTATTCTTCCATTTCATAATTGTTTTGGCTATTCTGGTTCTATATGAATTTTATCATTAGATTGGCTATTCTTGTATTTTAAAAAGCAGTTGAACGTTATTGAATGTGTTGTTCAGTTTTGGGAAGACTGTCGTCTTACTAATATGAAGTCATGTAATCTATTAATAGTATGTTTTCATTTATTTATGTCTTTAGTTTTTAAATAATGTTTTGCAGTAGTGACTATACAAGTCTTGTACTTTTAAAATAGTACCTACATTCTTAAGTATTTTCTTCATTTAATGCTTTTAGACACTGAATTTTTCCCCTGATCATGTTTCTGGATTATTCTTTGACAGTGTACAGGAACACAAATGATTTTGTATATTGGTCTTATAGCCCACAAACTTGCTGAACTCATATACTTGGCCTGAGAATTAGTTTTTTATTGTCTGGATAACCAGAGTTACATAAGATCACCTGGTCTGCAACTATAGATCACCTTTTCCAACTCACATGAATTTCATTCCTGTTTGTAGCAAACTTAATTTTTTCTTTATGTTCCTGATCAATCTAGGTAACATTGGTCAAATTAGTTGATTTAAAAAAAAACTTCTAACTTTATTGATGTTCTGTGCTATTTTTCTCTTCTCTATTTTGCTTACATCTGTCCTAATTTTATTCTTTTCTTTTTAACTTAATTTCGGTTAAATTTGCCTTTTTCCATCTAGTTTCTTATGGTGGAAAGTTACTTAATTATTTTGAGGATTTTTTTGGAAACATAAGCAATTACAGCTATAAATTTCTACCCGAAAATGTACTGTTACTGTTCAAGGCTGCTTCTGCTCTAGAGAGCCGAGGGTAGGACTGCGGTAAGCCTAACACATACGAAGTTCACTTTTCCTTACCAAGACTTAAGCATTTTTCTTAAGTAAATGCTCCCGAGATTTCGGTCAGCCTGTAATTAATTTCTGGAGCTGTTGGTTTCCGCTGGTTTTGATGTCACGGACGGTGGGCGCGTGTTGGGTGTGCTGACTGTCCTGCCTGCTCGCTGACATCATTCCCCGGATCCTCCTCAAGCCCTCTTCCTTAAAGCCTCATCTATTGATTTCTCACAGGTGTGTTTTCAATTTTTTTTATTATTCTAGGTTAGTTCTGTTATGAGATTCTGCAGCTTCTCATCCACAGTCCTGAAAAGCACATTTGCAGGGTGTTAAGAGTTCACACAGAGTAGCTCCCGCCTTGGGACCTCGTGGTTCTTCCTTCCTGACCCTGCTTCATTCTCCGTGTGTGCCGGCCTTGTGCACCCGGCTGGGAGGCCTGATGAATTCTTTGTTGAATGTCAGACACTGTGTATGAAAACTGCATAGATCATTTGAGGCTACTATCTCACTTCAAAAACTATTTACTACTTCCTCTGGCAAGCTTCTATGCTGGGGCTAGTTCCAAGCTACGAATTCATTTATTTGAAACTGGGTTTCAGTGTTTGTAAATTCTTGTCTAATTTTGGCTTTCTCTTACTCTTCTGTAGCCCTCCAGAGATTGCAAAAGAAATTTTGGATCATTTTCTAGGGCTCTTCCTCCTAAAGGGGTATGAAAATACATTTTATGTCTCCTGGCCACATGAGAGCTCCAAAGCAATGCTCAAATTTCACATCTTTAGCTGCCACTTAAAAAAATAAATAAAAATAAAAAAGCATAGATGAAGGCAAGAGAAGTCAAAACCCGCTCAAATCAGCCAAACTTCTTCTGATCTCACCCCCAACCTCCCAAGCTAGATGAGGAGAAAATAACTTTGGGGGTCCTTTGCTATGCAGCGTGATGACGGGGTGCCTGCCTCACACTACACTTCCATCCTTGAAGTGTTTCTATGATCTTTGTATCCCTGTGTTGTAACCTGCTCACAGACAGGCCTTTGGCTACAAGGCTGTTTGTCCAGTTGAAACCATGGATTCACCCATCTAAATGTAGTTTCTGAATTATCAAATACTAATTTGTTTCCAGATTTAGCTTCAGAAAAATTCACCTGAATTCCTTGATCTGTCCCTTCATGCCTCAGGTCCTTGAGGCATGCATCCTTTGGGACAGTATCACCTGGCAATCTGCGGTAAGCTTCACACCTTCGCGTGGAGCGTGGGAGCTTGCACCGCCTACCCCCGGACCCTGCCTAGCATTCGTGATCTGTTTAACACGGCCTGCAGAATGAGGGGCAGCAGAGACAGCATCTGTCAGCTGTGTGGTATTTGATGGTATATGAAGTATTCGTAAAACACTATTTTACTCTGAGTCTTGCATTAGGCTACTGTTGCTACTTACCATGTCACATGAGAAATAAATTATATTTGCTACAAGCTTTGTGATCGCTTCATAAATAATTAAGGCTCCGAAGAGGTTCACTAGTCTGAGACACTGAGGGTCTGCAGGGAAGCGTGCTCTTCCGTTTCGCTATACGGCGTTCGGACAGACTCTGGCTTTCGTGGATGTGCAGGAGGTGAAATAAACCAGGCTTGGGGCACCATTGTGCCCTTGGCCAGCAGTGGCCCCTCCCACTATTGTCACGGTCAGAGCGCAGAAGCAGTCACCTTTGAAGCTCAGCACTGTCTGCTGGATAACTGGGTTTACAGATGCTAAGCTGGTGCTCACTCTCACCAGGAACAATGTCCAAGTGAAGCAAAGTTGCAAGCTGTTTTTCTATGCTTTCATGTGAGAGGCATACTTGTGTTTGAGAAGAATTACACCAGGAGACCGCTGGCGGTTTCCGTCAGATGACGCGGGAACATCTGTTCCCATAGCTGTCTCCTCCCGGGCTCGTTTGCAGGGAGGTGGCTTTCCTCTGGCAATACAACAGCAGACCTGGCTCAGTGACCTGGAATGGAATTTGGTTACCTTCTGGGTCCCCCCAGCTAAATACGGGAGCTCCGGATTACAGCTGTCCATGACCAGGAGGTCGTTCTCTTGTCTAGGAAGGCGGGTGAGTCACCAAGCCCAGGGTGACTGTCCCAGTGTCTGAACAGAGAGCTGACAGACGCTGCCAGGCTGAGAGCCAGGGATGCGGGTCTGATGGTGATCGTCGGTCTCTGCGCCAAGTCCCAAGGTACGGACAGTTTGGGGGCGGTGGCAGGAAGAGGCTGGAACACAGGCAGGAAGTGTCTGGGTAAGTGCTGGCAGGAAGGTCCCTGTGGGGGGCAGGGGTAGGGGACTGGCCCAGTCAGTCTGCTTTGTGATCTCGACAGCTGTGAGGACCCAGGTGACTGCTGATGGTGTGGGATCTACCAAGCCCATGCGGCCCTTGAGGGCTCATGGCAAGAGCACTTCACAGCTCCGGACACGTCTCTCGCAATCCCACTTCTGAATGTGGTGCTGCAGAGCCCCCGTCCCCATGGGGGTCTCCTGGGCTGAGCACAAAGCTTCTTTCCCTTTGTTTCTGTGGCCCTCGCCCACCCTGAACTACCCTTGACATTATGCGTGGCAGAGAGGAAGAGTTAGAGAGGCAAGAAGTAACCATTGTTAAAGCATCGAGGATGAGGTCAGCTTACTTGCACCCACCCAAAGGCAGTGTCCAGCCATCTCCAGAGATCTGGACACTCAGGTCCAGTGCTGCCCATAGGTCACTATCAGAGTGTCCATTTCCCCGAGTGGATGCTCCACCCACTGACAAATAGCTGTGGGGAACCTGGCAAGTCCTGGGAAATTCTCATGCTGAGATAAAAGTGTCGATTCTGGGGACAAGATGCAGCTGTCATATTTTATAAGGAACTGTGTCACGTGATTATGGGCCTGAGAAGTCCCATCGTGTGACATCTGCAAGACAGGACCCCAGGAGAGATGGGAATGTAGTTCCATCTTACGGGCCTGAGGACCAGAGCACCAGCGGTAGAACTTCAAGCTCACGAGTGGGAGGAGATCAATGTCCCAGTTTGAAATTTGCTGGGCAAGAGCAGAAATCGCCTTCCCTTGCCTCCTGTTCAGTGCTGACCCCTGGCAGGCAGATGGTGCCCGCCACACGAGAGAGGGCTATCTGGTCTACCAGTCCACCAGTGCCGGGGGCTTCTCACCCAGAAACATCCTCAGTGCACTCCCAGAATAATGTCTGGCCACACACCTGCCTGTTCTGCGGCCAGAGGAGTTGGCACATCCACAGACAGCCACCGAAGATGCCCTGCCCAGGTACTCCACTGACCCCTCCGCCTCGGACTGCGTGTGTGGGAAAAGCCAGGTTTCTCTGTAGGCTTCTTTGCAAAATAGAGATGAACGCAGTACTCACCTTACGGAGTTTAATGAGATGGAATAGAAAATGCTGTTGGTGCCGGGAGCTCACCCCACACACGGGCAGTGCCAGGCGCCCTGCTCATCGCCCTGACCGTGTCACGCAGGCACGGGCAGCATTGCTTCCTCTCCTCCACACATTCCCAAGGCAGAATGAAGACTGCTCCACTAACTGAGTGAGCAAATCAAGACCACGAAGGGAAGCTTCCTCTTCCCGCCTTCACTCAGGACCTGCGGAGGAAGATCCCCGCAGGCAAAGAAGAACCGGGTTACTCACACGTGGAGCACCCCACAGACCATCTTGGATATAGAAAAGTCAGGAGTTTTAAAGCAGCTAAACGGGAAAAGCATGCGTTGTCTCTTTAGAGAACTCAGCGGCAACCAGGAACCCCAGGAAGGTGGGCCCGGACTTGTCTTTCTTCTCCATGCAGTCGTGAGTCCAGTGGCCCCAAGTTCGGGGTGTGGCGCCTGTGGAGGCCAGCGCGGACACTGAGGCTGGAGACGCGCAGACACTGGGGATGACTAGAGGCACAAGCGAAAGAACTGTTAATCGATGCTATAAATTTTACATATGAAAAGAAACATTTTCTTAATGAGTGCAAGTCTGTAATTTTGCTGTGTATTAATAATGGCTCAGAAAATTAAAAAAATAAATGCAGGCATGACTCTTTTAAAGCTAGACCACGCCATGGGAGGAGCGGGGGCCTTCACTGTGCTGGGGTGGTCACTCGTGGTGGCAGCCGCACGGAGCTTGGCAGGACTTCCTGCTCAACAGGAAGCCACCGGCTCCTGTGGGCCCTCAGCCCCCTCCTCGCCACCGGAGCCAGCAGTTGCTCATCTCTCTGGAGAGGAACTCACTGGCTCTGAAATACTCACCCAGAGCCTTCCAGGAGATCACCAAGGCCCCTGTCTCCTCCTGAATCTCTTCTGGATGTCAAAATGTTGACTTTGTCCCTGCTAAAATGTAACTCCTAAAAAAAAAAAAATCACATCTTTTCAAATTTTGTGCAGTCCCTGTCATTTGCAGCATATGTTCCTGCATAATGATGTTGGTAAGGGAAGTGACATTTCAGAGTAATGAGGCTGTGGTGACAACGTGTGAGAGATGTGACAAGCTTCCTCTAACATCAAAAAGGAGTGTAGACAAACCAAACACCGTGCCCCGGCTGCCCCACAGCAGGGCTCTCGCTGGGCCCCTGGACCTCAGGTGGGGTGGTGGCTGCACACCCGGTGTCCCCACGAGCATGCTGGGAAAGGCATGCTGACCCCATCCCGTCCCATGCCAGGATGAATGACAAGGTCACCTCCCCACAGAACCAGGCAGGAAGGGAGGGGCATGGAAGGCAGGGTCCAGGACCGGAAGGCTGGCTCTGGACTCGGGCGGAATGGACTGCACCGGGGTGGGTTTCCAGCCAGCGTGTCACCTCTGCCGTGCTTCCTGTCCTCCCGGCACTGTGGGCTCCTCTTCCAAAGGGGACCTTAGCAGTCACCGCCCAGGGTGAGCCACACACTGTGCAGAAATCCCCTCCCAGGCGGGCGCTGTGGGGTGACTGTGCTCCCAGAGTTCCCAGGCTTCACATCCGAAGCAGGAGTGCTGGAGGTGGGACGTGAAGAGCTGACGGGGTCACAAGGACCCCGGGGTACAGACTGATGCTGTCACCGCGGGGGAGGGCCCTAGCAGAAGGGTAGCTTTGCACCTCTCCCTTGTCCCCTCCCACCGCTGACCCTCCCTCTTCCCCAGGGGACCACCCTCCCGAGGCCAGGGTCAGACGCAGTACCAGGAGCTTGGATCCTTCTGTCGCCAGACTGTGAGGGAGTAAGTCTGCGTTCTTAATAAACTCCCCAGGCCTGGGTCTTGTGCTACAGTATCACGAAACAGCCCCAGAAATGACGACTCTTATTTGAAAATGTGTCCTATCTTAGTCCAAGCTGGAGTGCCTTACGGGGAGGACTTGGGTGACACAATTCTTGCTTGCTTCGGCTCCTTAGAGGAAGGGTGCTTCTGGCTGTGGTCTGTGACTGGGGTCCCAGGGAGGCGGCACAGAGGCCCCCGTGCAGTACAGAGCTGCTAATCTGCAGCCCGCTCACACCCCTGGGGACCAGGAGACTACTGGCTGCACCTTATGGCAACCAAGAGGACGCAGCCTTCCGTCCCCTGAGGCCTCTGAAGACCCGTAGGCTCCTGTGGGACCCCCTGCCAAGGCCTGTCCAGGACCAGCAGGGCCAACTGAGGCAGTGGAGGGCACTAAGCAAGGAAGCCTGGCCAGTCTGAGCCTTGTCAGAGACAAGAGGCACCCTCTTTGCTAAGCCTCGGGGCTCCTACCTGGACTGTGCACTCAAAAGTGCCCTGCACTGAGACCACACGAGGGGACCATCGGGACCCTGAGTGCTCACTGCTGTCCCCAGCCCCTCATGTGGCCCCTGGCACATCAGGTTTATCTTATTAAGGACAGTGCAGGGGTGCAGGGAGAACACCAGGAGCACCTGACGACCATTCATTCACTCACCTGCAGCCCCACTCACTCAGCTGCAGACCACTCATTCATTCACCCAGCGGCAGAGCCACTCATACGTTCTGCTGCAAACCCACTCATTCATTCATTCATTCATTCATTCATTCAACTATAGACTCATCTATTCTCTCAACTGCAGACCCACTCATTCATTCATTCAACTGCAAAACCACTCATTCATTCAACAAACAATCGTTGATTCTCCACTAAGTGCCAGGTCCTGTTGACTCAACCATAGCTGTGAGACAGGCTATAGAGGAAACCAATGTAATAAAGCTGGAGAAGGCAGCCTCACGTGCAGGGCCAGCAGGGAAAGATCACTCAGAGCAGCAAGGGCAAAGAAGAGCCAGCAGGGAGAAATGGATGGGCAGAGGACTAGACGGGGGGCTGATCCCTGGCTGAGGGCCACCCGGCCCCACTGCACAGGGGGCTGGCCCTGGGAGAAGGCTGGCATCAGATGGGCTGGCTCCACCCTGCAGACTCCACCCTGCTGTGCAAGCTCATTAAGAAGCCGGGGATTAATGACAAAGTGTGGGTGAGGTGCCACAAGTGGGGAGTGTCACATGTGCTACCGTGTCACATCTTCCTCCTTGGAGAAAAAAGAGATGGGGTGACCCCTCCACAGACCTCCTCTAGAGCCTCTACAGCGGGCCAGGAGCCGGCCCTGTGGGGCTCAGGCCATGGGCCCGCACCAGCTTGGTGCAGTGTCTCCCTGGGTTCCCGTCTGTGCCCAGGCTCAGGCGACCCCTCCCTGTCCATCTCACCTGCACCCAGCACATACCTGCGTGCGCCCACCGGTGGAGAGGGTTGAACTGTGGGGCCCAAGGGATACGTCCATCCAGAACCCCAGAGTGTGGGCAGATTGGGGTGCAGGTCTTCTTCACAACCCTGGGCTGGATGTGATCACCCTGGGTTCGAGCAGGTCCCTAGTCCAGTGGGCAGTGTCCTCACAAGAGGGCGAGGCTGCCTGAAGATAGAGGCAGAGACTGGAAAGGGGGACACAGCTGAGGAGTAGTGAAGATCGCAGGTACCGGGATCCCGAGAGAGCATCAGCAGAGCTCTGGCGGAGCCTCGCTGCCTGCACCAGAGCTGGGGGAGAAACTTCCTGGTGTCTCAAGCCTCTGAATTTGAGGCTATTTGTTACGGCACCTGCGGGACACGCATGCACCTGTCCACTGCTGTGTGCTGTCTGCTCGCTCTCCTGTCCTGCGGGTCTCTTTTCCCAGGAGACAGTGCAATGCGTGTCTAATTAGCCACCTCCGTCCCCAGGTACTGGCACACAGCAGGCGCCCCTTTAGTTTGCTGAGCTGCACTGGGCTCCGGGTCCTTGACCTCAGGGAGCCTCCTTGGACATCATCACTGGGAATGGAGACGGCCTCTCGGAAATTCCTTTCCAAGGAGGAAGAGGGGCATTGGGGAGAGAATTTCTGGGCAAGAGGACGGGAAAGGTGAGGGGACTCTCAGACACTTCAAAGGCAAGTGCAGCCCTGGGTGAGCTGGTGAATGAGGGTCACGTCCTATTCACGAGACTCAGGCCACTAGGCAGAGTGCTTCCGTCTGAAAGGAACAAACGGCGCTGAGACAGGTCCATGCTGTGTTGGGTGATGACACCTGCACCGAAGGGACGTGCTGTCCTTGGCACAGGTGGGCACCAGCTTCTTCTCTAAACACTTCCCGCCAGGCGGCACCTTGGGGGGCTTGCTGTGCATGCCTCGGTGCCTGTGCTTGGACCCCGGACCACCTCCGCCCACGCAGGAGGAGCAGGCACATGAACCCCGCTCTGTGGTCACGTGACAGCCCCTGCATTCCTCTGGATGCCGCGCACATGTGCCTCGTGCCCCTTAGCCTGGGCTGTGTGCCATGGCGCCCACAGCTAGCGGTGCAGGAAGGTGTCCTGTGGAACGTGGAGAAGGCACGGGTCTCGTTCCGGAGTCCTCACCAGAAACATGCACACTCAGTAACAGGAGACGGGGGAGGGGGGAGGGATGCTCAGTACCTTACGGGGGCGGAGATGCGACAGCGGGGTTCTACCCGTCAGACACAAATACGGCACATAAGCACCGATTTCTGGCATGCCGGTTACACTTCAATGAAGTCTGAAAGGTTTAAGAACCTAGCATGAGGACACTATGGATGAGAGCCTGCCTTCTAGGGGAGCCCCCTTCGCAGATTTTAGGACCCTCAGACAGCCTTGTGGGCGGCTGCCCAGTAAGCGTTTCAGCTGAGGTCTAGAATGCCCCCCAAGGCTTCCTGAGCTCAGAAGTGGGCTTTTGGAAGGTGATCAGCTGCGCTCACCAGTGGGTTTGCCCATGGATGACTTCGTGCCTGACCGTGCTGTTAGGGGGTGGGGCCCGGCTGAGCTGGGTCACTGGGGTGTGACCTGGAAGGCTGTGTTCGTGTCCCTGACTCCTCCCACCTTCCTCTGCTTCCTGGCTGCCGTAACGTGAGCAGCTTTCTCCACCAGGCCTTCCCACCATGCCCTGGGAAACAGACGACCAGGGACTGAATTCTCTACAACTATGAGCCAGAAGAAACCCTCCCTCCTTTAAACTGCAGCAGTGGGTATGTTGTCCTGACAAGGGAAAGCAGTTCATACACCCTTCTCCTCTGACCTCAGAGCTCTTCCAGCACCGCCGGGAGTGCCTACGCACAGCTGTACCAAAGCCACGCGTCCGGGGGGTCCGGCACAGCCGGCCCTGACTCCCAATGGCGCTGTCCCTGCAGACGCAGATTCTCTAGTCATTCCTGATTGGTTCCCTGCTATCACCTGTGACCCCCCTAGAGCACCCACACTGTTGCCTCTTTGGAAAATCCGTTGCCTTTCTCAAGTCCCACGGATACATGGAGAACAGCTGCCCTTGTGACCTCGCGTGACCCAGCCTGAGCTGTCACCATGGTCCCACGTCCTGGCCCAAGCACGAACTCACCTGGCGTGTGGCTTCCTCTTGGGGTCACTCTGGGGACCTGTGAGTCTGCAGAGCAGAGCCCTCAGCCCCAGTCCCTGGTGTGAGGACGCAGCCTTCACCGCTCTGCGGCAGTGCTGCACGTGGCCTGCCAGGCTCCGGGCACACAGGAGGCACCCTGAGAGGCGCACGGGAGAAGCAGAAACAGCCCAAGCAGAGGCCCCGGACGGAGGCAGGGAGGGGCTGCGGTTGGGCGCGCGGCCTGGGCTCCCTTCCCAGGGGGAGATTAAGTATTTCTTTACATCCTCATTTGTTTAACACTCATCTCCTCCAAAACCCTACAAGAACCCTATTAGCAATAGCTAATATTTATTTAGTTCTCCGAGACAGGGTCCGGGCTAAGAGGTTGACATGGATTAGTTCATTTCATTTTCAGCAAATCTGGAGGAAGCTCTTTTTCTTCTGTAATCAAGAAGAAAGCGATGGGCTGGGAGAGGAGGGGGTGTGGCCAGGCCCTGTGGCCCAGCAGGACTGGGTCCTACACCCACCCACGCCCCCACAGCGAGGCCTGGGAGGGCCTCTCCACACCCCCGCCATGTGGCACCCACGCCCCAGGCACCCTGGGGGAGCTGGCTGTCGCATGGACCTGGAAGGCCCACTGTGAAACACGTTCCAGGCCCCGACAGTGGCCTAGGCACTGGGAATCCTGGGGTTCACACGTCCCTGGAGGACAGACGCAGCAGTCAGCCTGCCTGAGGCCTGGGGACCTGGGCACCCAGCGCAATAGCGAGGGGAGGTGCACGTCACGCCTAGTCACTTCCTGCTCGCATGTGCGAGGGAGCTTAATCCCCGCCCCGGCAGTGTGCCATGTGCCACAGCCTCATTTATGGAGGGAAAGAGGATTTAACAACCCAAGCAAGCTCGCAGGGTCCCTGGGGCCTGTGGCCAGGTGCAAAGATGGTAACTAGAAGTCTCCGTGTAGAAGGCAAGCGGCCTGGCCAGGCCCAGAAGTCTGGAGCAGCGTTTGACTTTGCTACATGGGCCAGGCTGACATGTGGTGGGAACCTCGACTCTTCATCCGCAGCTCCCCCAGCCCCCTGAGCCAGGAGCCCCTGTGTGGCAGCACTCTCAGGAGGCGGCACCGTCTGAGATGCACGCAGAGTCCCCAGGGCTGACGGCGGCGCCGCCCGCCCACCCCGAGGCCCACACACTTCACTGCCTGTAGGAGACCCTTCCGCTGCCCCTTGGCTCCTCCTCGGAGCAAAGAGGTGGACTCAAGGCTGCTGGGCACCTGGGAGGTCAGTCTGCCCCGCCCAGGGCCCTTCAGCAGAGCTTCTCAGCTGGGGCCCGTTCACCAGAGAGGAGAGGGAAGGGAAACCCGTCCCCGGATTTATACAGCCCCTTCCACCCCTGAGCCCCGCGCCCCACAAATCCCATCCACCCAGCTTTTTATGTACTCATTACCGTGGTTTGGGAAACATTTCAAAATTAGACAAGCATTAGCTTAGCTTATAACATTAAAAATAAACTGTAACAGCTTTAATGATGTTGTATTAAATGCCAGGCCTAATAATACCTCACATTTCTTTAATACTTCATGGCTTTAAGCACACTTTTAAATAATTTTCTGTCTTGCATAATTTTAAGGACAACCTCATCTGGCAAGAGCATGAGTTGCTGGTCTGTCACCCCAGGGAGGGCTGGTAGCCAGGTGGGGATAAAGTCTAGGTCTCTTGACTCCCCTGGGGTCCCAGACAGAGGCCCGAGTCTGCCAGAGGCAGGGTGCCATGCCGTTGCTGCTGGACCACCTTCCCGATCCCTCTCGGGACTTTTCAGGCTATCCTGGGGGTGTGGGTGTCCTCCCACTTGGGACATCTGGGAAGACAGGGAAGTCAGTGTCTCTGCTGCCTCTCTCTGTCTCCAATGGAGACACTCAGGTCCTCAGGCCCTAGGTTGCCGTGGGGTTGGTGGAGCACAGGCTTGGAGCCCTGGGTCCCTCTGCACCCCAGCCTCCACCTCTCAGAGACCACATCTTCCTTGGTGAAGTGTTAGTGACTCCCACACCTGCCGCATCTGGGGAACAAGAGGCAAAAGGCATCCAGGCAGCCCCAACGTCTAGAGGCTGCAGCAGGAGGCTTGGGCCAAGCTGTGCTGGGCAAAAGCTGCAAGGCCCCTCAGCGTCCTCTGCTCCCCTTTGGTCCTGAGTCTGCATCTGTGCTGTGGGGAGGCTGTCAGTGTCACCAGGGCCAGCTCTGTGATCTGCAGGGGCTGGAACGGAACTTTCAGGATGGCAGGAACTGGGGCTTGGGCAATCACAGAGGCTGCCCTGGTGGGGGACAGCAGTCTCTGGAGGGTCAGGACACGGAGGGCTGCCGGAGGCAGGGAGCAGAGCAGGAAGGGTCCTGGGTGGGCAACCAGAGCCACTGGGCCCTGCTGCCCAGCTGGTTCCTGGAGAAGCCCAGAGACTGGAGAATCCGGACGCAGGAGGGCGCGGGGGTCCACAGGACTTGCAGGCCCATTCATCTGCGGATGCCGCTGCTCCCTCCCTTGACGGCCTCTCTTACCCTTGGCTCTCCCAGCAGCAAGGGGGCCACGGGGAGCCCGCAGGACAGGCACTGGGTCCACTGTGCTGGGGGACCTCCCATCCAGGTAACTCACATCCTCTCCGCTTCTCTCACTCAAGGATGGCTGTGTGACCTCCTGGGAGCAGAATCTGGCCTCCATGTCCACGCTCCGAACCGGGGTCCCCACCACTGGGGGCCCAAGTTCAGCCCCCTCTGCTCCTCCTGCCAAGGATAGAGGCAGTGGACCTCAAAGAGTCTCAGGGGCACTGGTCATTGAGACTGGTGGGGAGGAAGCGGACCAGAACGGTGCCGTGGAGACCTGGCTGAGGAGAAGCCCAGGAAAAGAGGGCAGCGCTTCTCCTCCCCCCCTGCCTGGGCAGAGACCACCTCCTGGAGGGGCAGCTTCCGCCGCCCCCCACAGCCCTTCCCAGACCTGGACTGAGCCCCGCTTTCGCATCTGAGAAACAGGCTGTTGGCAGTTCGTGTCTAGATGTCCCTCTACAGCCTCATGCGATCACAGGCGGAACCTCTGGAAGGGTTGGCTTCTGGGAGCTCATAGCTGACTGCCTCTTAGCAGGGGGCTGGTCGCAAGAGGCGGCCACCGGGGTGCAGTCTGGAAAGTGATGGCCCCTCCCTGCCTCCTCCCCTCCCTCTCTTTCCCGCTGCCCACCAGGAGCAGCGCCCTGTAACCCTGGCCTTTCTGCTACGGCTCTCGACCTCTACAAGCTGTGAGCCGAAAGAACCCTTCTCTCCTTTAGATTGTGAGTGTCAGCGGTGAGGAAGTGACTGAGACGCGGGCATTTCTCTCGGAATCTCTGTATTTTTTCCCATAAGTTTTCCTTTGCACTAATGACACACATTCTTACTCTGTAGATCCTGGGAGCCTCAGATCAAATTTCTAATCCAAATTACCTACTCGTATGTGTTTTAGACTGTGTAAGCTACAAAAAGTCCTCTCAATCTTCAGGAGGAATACTCTACCCGTTTTACTACTGGAGCTAAATATTATAATTATAAAAGTATCTTCAGTCATTTTGGTATAATAACATACTACAATATAATAGATTTTTTAGTATAAAAGTAAAATAGGCTAATATAATTTGTTTATATTGGGGATAAATGATTCAGAAGAGGGCTTCAAAATATCTGTGTAATTATCTACGTAGGGAAGCAATGTTTTAATCCATATCAGAACATAGATTTATTTTAGTTTGTTGCAAATGCTTAGCAAATGCCAGCTATTTTATAATTCTTGCCACCCCCAGATCAATGTAGTCTTTACAGCATAAGGATAAGAATATTTGAAAATAAATTTCAAGTAAGAGTAAATTTTCCGATGTATTGTTAGAGTGTGAGTCAATCAAATTGATTACTGAACTCTAAAATAATGTCAAGAAGTCTCCAACTTCCCATTTTTGATGACTAAAAAATATTATATATACCTTAAAATTTCCTCATTTCTAATTTTGCTATGTTTGAATTTTTCCCATAGAATGCATTGTCTTTTATTCATTTTTCCTGGTGTGTTAGTTACTTGTCTCTCATTGCTGAGACAAAATATCCAACACCCAAAATGAAGGAAGGAAAGGTTTATTTAGCTCACAGTTTATGGAAGTTTTAGTCCACAGTCAGCTGGCTCCAAGGCAGGGTGGCATGGCACAGGGGCAACAGCTCAGGGCAGCAGAAGACAGCAAAACAGCAAGAGCCAAAATGGGGAGAGCCAGCCTGCTTTCCTCCCTGCCGTTGTAAGCTGGCTGCCCCTGCAGGGCGCAGTAGCACGCACACCACCCCTGCCCTCCTCCTGTGCAGGCTGAGGATGTTTACACAGTGAGGACCCTGGCCCCCTGCTGAGTCACTTAAGCTTCTAAACTTCTCCAGTTGACACAATGTATCAACCATTGCAGTCCTCCCCTGGTCAATTTGGCAACTAGACACATTTCTTTACACAGTCTCCAGACACAAAAACATGCTTGTTCCTGTCATTCCACAACTTGAGCCTGATAACACAGGTTTAACAACCAGTATTAGAACACAGGTTTAAGAATCAGTATTAAGTCTATCAACATGATATTACATTAGAGCCATAACACCTGGTGTTTTTGTTTTGGTCTATAATTATCACCATTTTATATGTAAATTAACTCTTTATTTAGGACAACTTTAGGCTAAAAGAGCTATAAAGATGCTTCCCTGCCGGCTTCTGCCCACCTCCCTGTTATCAGGCCGCACAGAGGAGGGTGTTAGTGAACCAGGGCTGGTGCATTAGTCCTGTCTGGAGCCCACACTTCATTCAGATCTGAGTTTTACCTCATAACCTTCTTCAC
Source organism: Dasyprocta punctata (assembly GCA_004363535.1). Classification (NCBI taxonomy): domain Eukaryota; kingdom Metazoa; phylum Chordata; class Mammalia; order Rodentia; family Dasyproctidae; genus Dasyprocta; species Dasyprocta punctata. The sequence goes on along the minus strand of RJWM01005199.1, from coordinate 70,395 downwards.
TCCAGAGCCCCAGCCGGGACTGCACATCACCCCAGTTTTCAGGCCTCCTCAGGCTCCTTTGGGGAGGGGCAGTTTCTCAGACCTGCCCCCGTTGTGTCCTGTGTGACAGGTTTGAGGAGTGCTGGTCATAAAACAGCCTTCCAGTGGGCCGTGTCTGACAGTGCCCGCTTGTTAGAAGGGGTCGTGGATTTGCAGAAAATGCTGCGGAGCTGAAGCGCCGCGTTCCTCACCCTGGAACAAACCCGCGCTGGTGGTGGCCATCAGCTCCTCTGTGAAGCTCTCTTTCACCCCGGGTTTTACGCGCAGTCTGGGTGGGGAGTCACTGGCTGCAGCCTGGGCTTATGAAGACGGAGGTTCCACACCTGCACCTCATCAACTCAGCATCTACACCAGTTATCTGAGATTCCTTTGTGGAGATTCATCCCTCCCTTCCCAAGAATTTGGTTATTCAGTCACCCACTGAGATCATTACAGACTCACGGTTGTTTATTTTGTGGGGTAGATAATAATCCAACGCTATTAACTTTGTTGATTAAAATGTTCTGGCTTCGACTGGAGACTCTAGCTTTAACAGAAAGCCCTTTCGGTTGGCTCCTGTGTCCCTGCGATGTGTCCCATCAGTGTGGGTGTGTGTGTGTGTGTGTGTGTGTGTGTGTGTGTGTGTGACTTCCCTACCTTCTGTACATCTTCTTCTAGTCTCAGAACCAGATGTTTCCCCCACAAAATCCTGGATCTTTCTATGGAATGCAGCATTAGAAACTAAGGTCTGGATTCTAATATTCTACTGCTACTGGGATGCCCTTGTTACTGGGATGCCCTTGTTACTGGGATGCCCTTGTTACTGGGATGCCCTTGTTACTGGGATGCCCTTGTTCCGGGAGGACATGGACATGCATGTGTGTTGACTTCCATGTCTGTGTAACACATGCATAAATGCTCCTACCTGCGGCCTCTGTGTTCATGTTCAGGTAAATAGGAGTCACACTGTCCCTTCCAGCGCTCATCTGTTTCCACGCGTACCGTTCTAGCTTCTTCCCCTGTTCATACTCCAGGGAGAACTCTACTTAATTGTCCTATTTCAAAGTATGTAGTTACTGGTTCCAGAATTGCTTCCTCGCGGTCCCGTGGGTCAGCTGTATCGACTTGTGCACGATGCTTGTCCAGAGTTGCTTTTATCTTCAGTCTGAACCCTACTCCTTTCCGCTGGTAGTCAGCATCTTTGTCACCACTTCCCTCAAGGAGCCTGTGCCACACGTTCAAATCCATTTATACGCGTTGAGGCTGATCTTCGTCCTACCAAGTCCTGTGGGTTTTGAGAACTGCCTAGTCATGCATCTACCATTGCTGCACCACACACAATAGTTTATTAAGAATATCTGAGCCTCCCCATATCATTCTTCATCTTTCATCCTTCTATTAGTTTTTCCATTGCTGGGACAAAAATCTTCGATATGTACACCTTAAAGAGGAAAATGGTTTCACAGTGTTCAGTACATGGTTGGCGGGTCCCATCACTGCAGGTGGGAGGTGAGGCAGAACATCACAGCAGAAGGGTGTGGTGACGCAAAGCTCTTCACTTTATGGTGGTCAGCAAGCAGAAGACAGGAAGCGGCCTTCTGTGGGCTCACCCTGCCCAGTGATCCACCTTCTCCAACTGGGACACCCTCCTCACAGCACCCTCAGCTAGCAACATGAGTCAGTACATCCACTGATGAGTACAGCACTCCCATGACCCAGTCTCCACTTCAGAACACCCTTAATCCAGCCATACTGATGACTAACGGGCACACTCCCTAAACCTGTGGCAGCCACTGGTATATTCACTGTGTCGGTCCTCTTGCCTTTTCTCAAGCTACCATACAATAGAATCATACAATGTGACGAGGGACTTTCAGTATGAGTTCCTTCACCGAGCTACATGCATTTGCAATTTGGCCGTGTCTCTCTGTGCCTCAATGATTTCTTTATGTTGATGAATAATTCAATATTGAACAAACAGATGGCCCACATTTTGCTCACCATTTCACTTAGAATTCTAGGTCTTGGTGTTTGGGAATAGGGCTGCTGGAAATGTTTGCAAGAGGGTTTTATCTGCTCATGTGTAGACAGGAATTTTCAAATCAGTCGGGTGAAATAAGGATGATAGAGTTACAATATATTCAGCTTTTCAAGAAACTTCCAAACTACCTTTCCAAGTGGCTGTACCACTCTCCATTCTGCCCAGTATCTGCTGTGAGTTCATATTCCTTTAGTCCTGTCCAAAGATTGGTATTATTGTATACTTTATTATTGTATCATAAGTGTGTGCTGATTACCTGATGGTCTTCCCTTGTAGTTCTGTAATTGTGTAGTTTTCCTCATGATGTGTCTGTTCAGATAATTTAACCATTCATTAGTTGGATTTCTTTTTTCTTGTTGTTGAGTTTTAAGAACTGGGTACCTTGAAATTTAAGTACAAGTCCCCATCACCCTTGCTGTTTGCAAATACTTTCTCCCTGTCTGTATCTTGCTTTAACAGTGGCTCTCAGAGTAGAAGTTTTTCCCTTTAAGAGAAACTTATCAATTTCTTCTTTCCTGCAGTATGTTTCTCTAGCCATATTTTAAAATGCACCACTAGAATTGAGACCACATATAATTTTTTGTAGGCCAACTCCTCCTTTTTCTGCTTAGCTATGTAATTTTCTTCTTGTGTGCCTGGAGTTTTGAATTTTTCTTTGAGATCTATCATTTCTTTTGAGTTAATTTTTGTGAAAGGCTAAGGTCTATGTCTAGGTGTCTTTTTAAAAAAATGCAGACAGTCAATTGTTGCAGCACAATTTGCTGAAAAGATTATCTATTTTATATTAAATTGCCTTTGCTTCTCTGTCAAAGATCAATTGGCAGTGCTTCTGTGGGCTTTTGACTCTGTCCCATTGATCTCTGTGTCTGTTCTTTTGTCAACAACACTTTCTTGATTATTGTGGCTTTTAAAGTTAAGTCTTGAAATCAACTGCTGCAAGTCCTCCAACTTTGTTCTTTAGGGTTGTGTTTACTATTCTATATATTTTGCTTTCTCACATAAACTTTAGAATCAGTTTGTCAATATCTACAAAATAGTTTTCTGGGGTTGCGATTTGGATTGCATTGAAGCTATGGGTTATCTGAGACACATGATCGCCCCGACACCTCTGAGTCTCTACTCAAGGACACAGTGATTCATTGATTCATCAGTGCTTTGCGGTTTTCCTCGCATAGGTCTTAGGCATGTGCTGTTGGGTTTACACCTAAGTATTTCATGTATTGGTGCTATTGTTAATAGTATTCCTTTAAAATTTCACATTACAGTGTTATCTTTTTTGAATAGAGGAAAGAAATTGATTACTGCACATTATCCTCTGCCCTGTGGTCTTGCTATCACTGCGTACCATACATAATACAGGGCCTGCTTTTGGCTCCACGTTGTTATTATTATCGATGTTGTAGGTTTTTTGAGCTAACTAATAATGTACTTTAATTTTTAATTCTTTTTATACATAATCCTATTGGAGCCTATTCAAAAGATCCATTTCTCACTGTGTGAGATTGGGTTGCTTGCATCTTTCAAGAAATTGGTTTATTCATCTAAAGTATCAAATGCGTGGGCAGATATAAAGTTGTTCATGCTCCTTTAGTTTCATTTCAATGTCTTTGAGTCAAGTAGTGATAACCCCTGTGTTATTTTAACACAGACAGTTTATGTCTTCTTTCTTTTTTGAGTTATTTAATTGCAGGTTCATCAATATTAAGAAATTTTTTCAAAGAACTAACTTTTAACTTTGTTAATTTTCTCCCTTGTCTTTCTGGCTGAATTTCACTGATTTCTGCTCTACTTATTATTATTTATTTTCTTATTTTTGCTTTAGCTTAACTTACACTCCTTTTTCTAGCTTAATGTGTAAACTTTGATTTTTGATTTTAGATCTTTCTTAATTTCTATGATAAGCATTCAATTCTATCAATTTCTTTTTAATCATGCATTTTATTACATTTAACAAAATTTTCTACTTTCTACTGTCAATCTTTTATTTTGTTCTTTATATTTTGGATTTCTTGGATAAGTGAAACATGCTATATTACAATTGTGTGTCTAATTTATTTCAGTTAGTATTGTGTCCTCAAAGTGTGTTCATTTTACCACAAATGACTCAAGTTTATCCTTCTTTATGGCAGGGTAGTACTCCAGTACATATAAATATCACATTTTCTTTATCTATTAATCTGTTGATAAATATAAGCCTTTGGTAAGATTTAGTTTCTATGATTTGTGCTGCTATAAACATGGGTATGAATGTATTGTTCTAATATGATGTATTTAACTATTTTAGGAAGATACATATAAGGGGAAAACCTGGATCAAATGAAATTCTAGTTGCAGTTTGTTGAGAAATCTCCACACTGATTTCCAGAGTGATTGCATAAAAAACGTAGAAGGGTTCTTTCTCTCCTCGCAGCCTTGCCATCACTGGTTATTATTTGATTTTTTAATGATAGCCACTCTTCCTGGGGTAAGATTGAATCTCAGTGTTGCTTTAATATGCACTTCCCTAATGGTCAGCAATGTTGAACATTTCTTCATATATTATTGGCCATTTCCATTTCTTCTTGCAGAAGTATCTATTCATTTCAGGTTGACTGCATTTTGATTGGGTCTTTTATATGGGGGCAACTTTTTTTTTTGAGTTCTTCAGATATTCTAGATGTTAGTCCTCTGTCTGAGAAACAGCTGGCAAAAATTTTTCTCTTCAGTAGGTTGTCTCTTCACCCTATCTGTTGATTCTTTTGCCATACATAAACTTTTCAAAATGATATAATCACATTTGTTGATTCATAGTACTATTTTCTATGCAATTAGAATTCTATTCAGAGGGTCCTTGCCTATTTCTGACTTCAAAAATTTTACCTATTTTATTTTCCAGCAATTTAAATGCTCCCATTTTAGTATTTCGTTCTCTTATTCATTTTGATTTTAGTTTAGTACATGGTAAGAGGAATGATTCTAGATTCGATCTTTTGCATGTAGAGAGCCAGTTTTCCCATTACTACTAATGAAAGAGGTTATCATTCCTCCAGTCTGTTTTTGGGCTTTTTGTCCAAGATGAAATAGTTGAATGTGTCTGGGGTTGTCTCTGTATCCTCTATCCTGTTCTAATGATCCAAGGGCGATCGAGAGGTGGAGGAAGTGGGAAAGGAGAGGACAGAAAGTGGTGAAAAAAGAATCGTGTTCATACGCCAGCTCCTCACAAGGAATCCAATCATTGTGAACTGCAAACGTGTGATAATAAAAATCTAAACTGAAAAACAGAGAAAAATTTGTTGTTATATATTTGCAAAATTCTCTTCAATTGCCCTGGTAATTTTTTATCCATGTATTATCTAATATCCAAATATTTCAGGGACCAGCTATCTTTCTATTGGAGATTTCTCATTTAATTGTGTTGTTTTCTGAGACTAGTCTGATTGCTTGTATTTTAAGTGCACTTTTGTGACCTTATGGCCGGAACGTGCCCTCCGTGGGTGAATGTTCCCTGTGAACCGGAGAGGAAAGCATTTCCCGCTGTTGTTGGGTAGAGTGTTCTGTAAATGCTAATGTGATCCAGCTGATTGATGGTGCTGTTCAGGTCAACTGTTCTTCTAATGATTTTCTGCCTGTTTGATCTATCAATTGCTGACAGAGGGGTGCTGAAGGCTTCCAGTGTAATAAAGGATTTGCCCATTTCTTCTTTTGCTTTTTACATGGAGCATTTTGACACTCTGTTGGGTACATACACTGTTAAAATTGTTATGTATTCTTACAGAATTGACTCCTTTATCATTGTGGAAAGCCATCCTTTATCCCTGATCATTTTTATTACGTAGAAACCTGTATTCTCTAAAACAATACAGTGACTCTAGCTTTCTTTTAATTAATGCTAAAATAGTAATATCATCTCCATCTCTTTTATCTTAAGCTATCTAAAACTTTATATGCAAAATAGCTGTATCATACATAATATATATTTAGTTGTCATGTTTTTGAAAATCCAAGTTGCCATTTTCTGTTTCAATTTGTATATTTAGGCCATTTACGTGCACAACGTTGCATTATTCTATCAATAGCCACTGTGGTTGTATCTAATAGACTTCTGCTTGTTTTTATTTTAAACTTCCCCTCTTCCTCTATCTCTTCTGTTTTACATTGACCATTTTATAAGATTCTGTGTTATCCCTGCTCTACTTACTATCACATTCTTAATGGTATGTTTAAACGTGGCTGACCTAGAGTGGAATATTCACTGCACATTTGTAAGTGTTCAAAGTCCACTTTTACACCATTCTGCTTCCTGTGTGGTGTGATTTTAACATATTCGTATTATTGCATGCTAATATTACAAAATATTGGGTTTCGACTGATATTTTCATACATTTCCATAAAATACTTTGATCATATCCATCGCTCATATTATGCTTGCTTACATGCTCACCTCTCTTACGCCCATTCTTTTATATAACCGCCTCCTCTCTTCTGTTTTCATGTCTTCTCTGTTTTTGTTTTTTAACTTAGATACCTTATGTTAGGGAAACCATGATTCTGGTCTTTCTGGGTCTGGTTCATATTTCCTAACATAATGCTCTTGATTTCCACTCATCTTCCTGCAAATGACAAGATCTCATTCTTCCTCATGGCCCAATAATACTCTGTTGTGTATATATACCAGATACTCTTTACTCGTTCATCCACTAAAGGCTCATATTGAAGTACAATACAGGCTGATTCCATACCTTGCATATTGTAATTTGTGCTGCAGTAAGCATGCGTGTCCAGATATCTTTATGGGATGCTGACTTTAATTCTTTCAGATATATACCAAGGGGTGGGGCAGCATGGTCATACATTAGTTTTAGGTTTTTGAGGAATCTCCATCGTGATTTCCATAGAGGCTGTACTAATTTACATTCCCACTGGTAGTATAGAATTGTTCCTTTTCTGCATATCCTTGCCAGCATTTAATATGGTTTGTACTCCTCATGATAGCTATTCTGACCGGGATGAGGTGGAATCTCAATGTAGTTCTGATTTGCATTCCCTTAGTGACTAAAGATGTTGAATATTTTGTAATATACTTATGTGGTATTATGAAAACTATGGTGAACTTTAAAATTTTAAAATTATTGTAGCAAAAAACACATTGCTATTAATCCCCCTCAAAATAGGCCTCCTTACTTCCAGCATATTTTTTGGCCACTTTCTGAAGCAGTTTTGGAAATCCTATTGCTAGTTTGTCTTTAGTTATGCTGTCATGGCTGATTTGATGTCCTGAATTATTTCAAAAGTTTAAATTTTGAAGGTAATTTTGACTGTGGAGAAGAGTCAGAGTCCACATTGTGTGAGATCTAGTGAGTACAGTGCATGAGGAGGCACTATCGTGTTTTTATTTGAAAAAAAATTCTGCAAATCTTTAGAATTGCTTAGACATTGAGGCAGCCATGAAAACACATGCACACACACACCCCAAAAAAGACAGACTTCCAGAACCGTCTCAGAAAGTGGCAAGAATGATAGGATAATTGTATTCAAACCATGTGCTTTGAGGGGGCATTAATGCCAATGTGTCTTTTACTGTGATAAATATTTTTATTTTTATTTAAATATTCATGGCTCACTCCAGTGTAAGTATAGGATCAAATATTGTCTGCAGATACAGATAATTTGATTTTGTACTTTTCTATGTATAACTGCTTTTTTTCTTTCTCTTGACTACTTGTTGTGATAAAAATTTTGAGTACTCTTGAATAGGAGCAGTGAAGTTGGATGTCCTTGTCTCATTTCTAATTTTAGAGACCAGTGATGTTGAATGTTTTTTCATATATTTCTTTGCCATTTGCTGAGTGTGTATTCATTTCAGACACCCATTTTTGGATTGGGTCTTTAAACTTGGGGAATCTTACTTTTTAGTTCTTTATATGTTCTATATATTATTCCTTTGTCTGAGGAATAACTGGCTAAAATATTTCCCCACTCTGTGTGTTGTCTTTTTATTTTGTTGGTGATTTCTTTTGCTGTGCAAAAGCTTTTTATAAGATGATATCCTAGTTGTTGATTCTCTGTAATATTTTCTGTGAGACTGGGTTTTATTGATGAAGTCTTTGCCTACGCCAATGTCTTTAAGAGTTCTATTCTCTCTTCCAGCAGATTTAGTGTTTATATTTTAATGTTTCTACTTAGTGTTTCTATTTTCTATTTTCATGGATCTTTGATCCATTTCAGTTTTAGTTTATTCAGTGGATGGTGGGAACATGGTCTAGATTTAGTCTTCAGCATGTATCAAGCCAGTGTTTCCAGCACTACTTATTAAAGAGGCTATCTTTCTTCCAGTGAACATGTTTGGCCCCTTTGTCAAAGATTAGGTGACTGAGTGTATTTGGAGTTGTTTCTGTATCTTCTGTTCTGTTCCATTGATTGTCAGGTCTGATTTTTTCCCCAGTACAATGCTATTCTTATCACAGTAACTCTGTTGCATAATTTCAGCTCAGGGATTGTGATGCTCCTCACATTGCCTTTGTGGCCCAGAATTATTTTTGCTACTCTAGGTCTCTTCTGGTTCCAAACGAATTTTAGAAAAGTTATCTCTAGTTCTGTGAGGTACGTTAATGGTATTTTAATTGAGATTGCATTAAATCCATGTAACAATTTTGGGAGTATGGCCATTTTCACTGGTTGGTTCTTCCTACCCAAAAGCAAAGGATATTTTTTCCATTTTTTGAAATCCTCTTTGATCTCTCTCTCTCTCTCTCTCTCTCTTTCTTTGAGAGTGTTGTAGTTTTTGATCCAGAAATCACTTCCTTTCTTCATAAGATTAATTCCTAGATATTTCATTTTTTAATGCTATTGTGAAAGGTGTTGTTTCCCTAATTTCTCTCTCAGTGAGTTTGTTATTTGTATACAGAAATGCTATTAATTTTCCAGTGTTGACTTTGTATCTAGCTACACTACTGAATTTGATTATCAAAACTAGAAGTCTTTTGGTGGAGTTTTTGGGGTCTTGTATGTAGAGTGCTGTGTTATCTACAAATAGAGTTTAACTTCTTCCTTTCCTATCTCTATTCCTTTCCTTTTTTCTTTCTTTTGTCTAAGCGCTCCAGTTAGTGTATCCAGAACTATATTGGACAGGAGTAGTGATAGCAGACAGCCTGATTTTGTTCCTGATGTTAGAGTGAAAGCTGTAAGTTTTTGACCATTTAGTATGATGCTGGCTGTTGGTTTGTCATAAATGGTTAATACCAAGTTGAGATAAAGATAATCTTTTCCAATTTTTTGCAGAGTTTTTATGTGAATGAGTGTTGGACTTTGTCAAATGATTTTCCTGCATCTTCTGGGATGATCATGTGATTTTTGTCTTTGGCTCTGTGGATATGGTGTATTACATTTATTGATTTACATATGTTGAACCATTCCTGCATCCCTGGGATGAATTGTGCTTGGCCATGGTGTATAATCTTTTTGATGATTTACTGCATTCTGATTGTCAGAGTCTCATTGAGGACTTTTGTGTGTATGTTCATTAGAGAGATTGGCTTGTAGTTATCTTTTTTGCTTAAATTCTTCTCTGATTTTGGTATCAGGGTAATATTTGTAATGACTTTGGAAGTATTATTTCCCTTTCAACTTTGTTAAAGTGTTTGAGAAATAATGGCATTAGATCTCCTCTAAATTTCTTGTAGAATTCAGCGGAGAATTCATCAGGACCTGGCTTTTATTTATTAATAAGTTTTTAACGATATATTCAATTTTATTGACTGATATTAGGTTATTTAGGATTTTATAACTTCTTGATTCACCTCTGGTAACTCATATGCATCAGGAATCTTTCCATTTATTCACTGTTCTCCATTCTATTTCAATAAAGGTCCTCAAAGTAGGTATTGATAATCTTCTGAATTTCCACTTGATCCATTGCAAATTTACCCTTTTCAGCTCTAGTTACATGAATTGCAGCCTTTTCTTTCATTTTTTTGATGAGATTCACTAAGGGTTTATCAATTTTATTTAATCTTTCAAAGAATCAACTCTTCTATTCACTGTTTTTTGCACAGTATTGTTCTCTTAGTCTCCATTGCATTAATTTCCACTCTGATGTTTATAATTTTCTCCCTTGTATGAGCTTTGGCCTTGACTTACTCTTTTTTTTCTAAAACTTCGAGGTTCAGCATTAGGTTGCTTATTTGAGCTCATTCTGTTTTCCTGGTTCATTACTATAAATTTCCCTCTAAGGATTCCTTCCATTGTGTCCCGTAAGTTCCAATATGCTGTATCAGCATTATCATTTAATTGTAGATACTATTTAATTTCTTCTTTAATTTCATCTCTGATTCATTGGTTTTTCAGGAGGGTGTTATTTAATTTCCTTGTTTTTATGGAGTTTTGTGGTTTTTTATATCACTGATTTTCAATTTCATTGCACTATGGCCTGGTAATATGCATGGGATAATTTCAGTTCCTTTACGTTTACTTACTGTATGCCTCTCTTATTTGTATGTCAATTTTTTTCCATGTTTGGGAAGTATTCTGCCCTTAGTTCTGTGAACAGGATTTTTATGGCATTTGTGCTGCCTCCTGCTTTCTCATTCACTTCTATCAATTTTATATTGTAGGTATGTTCACTGGTTAAGTATGTTCTATTGGCTAGAATGTGTTCTGTTTTGGAGACTGTCCCATGTGCAGCTGAGAAGAATGTGTATTCTGATGTTGTGCGGAGGAACACTCTGCAGACATCTACTAAGTCCATCTGTGCACAGGCTTGGTTCAGTTCTGATATTTTTTGTTGATTTTTTTGGTCTAGTTGTTCCATCTAATCATGACAGTAGGGTGTTAATGTTCCCCATTACAATTGTGATACAACTTATTTGATTTTTCATGTCTGTTAATGTTTGTTTTATATAGTTATGTGCACCAGTATTTAATGCAAATATATTTATGATTGTTTTCTCTTCCTCTTGGTGTTTTCCCTTAGCAAGTATGTAGTGATCTACTCTGTCTCTATTGATCAGTCTTGGCTTTAAGTTCACTTTGTCTGCAAATAATATAACTAACCCTGCTTTTGTCCAGGTTCCTGTCACATGGAGTATTGCTTTCCATCCTTTAACTTTCAGTCTATGAAATTATTTTCTAGTTAAATGTATTTCTTACATGTAGCATATTGTCGGTTCTTGTTTGTTGACCCAATCTGCCGGTCTGTTTCTTTTGATTGGTGAATTTATACCATCTACATTGATGGCTATAAGTGGTATGTACTGGATTATCCTTGTCATTATCAGTTTCTATAATATCCTTCATAACATTTTGTAGAGATAATTTGGTGGTCATGTATTTCTTCAGTTGTTTTTTGACATGGAAATACCTTATTTCTCCATTTATTTTGAAAGATAATTTTGCAGGGTATGTTAATCTGGGTTAGAGACTGTTTTCTTTCAGGACATGAAATACTTCACTCCAGGCTCTCCTTGACTTAAGGGTTTGTGTTGAGAATCTGCTGTGGTTCTAATGAGATTTCCTTTATAGGTGATTTGTTTCTTTTTTCTAACAACTTTTAATATTCTGTTCTTTTGCTGAATTTTTATAATCTTGATTATTATATGCCTTGGTGTAGATTTATTTTGGTCATGCCTAATTGGAATACTATATGCTTCATTTATTTGCATGTTAGTTTTTTCCCATGCTTGGGAAGTATTCTGCCCTTAGTTCTGTGAACAGGTTTTTTTATGGCATTTGTGCTGTCTCTTCCTTTTTCATTCGCTTCTGTCAATCTTCTGTTGTTCGTCTTTGCATCATCTTGTAGCTCTTGGATTGATTTTTCATGGCCTCTCGCTGTTTGGTTTTAATTTTTAAGATGTCTTCCTTTTAATAGTTGCTGTCCACAATCCTCTTTTCTAGATCTGATAGTCTCCACTTGGCCTGGCTCAGTCAGTTGTATACACTTCCAGTGGAATTTTTAATTTCCTGGATATCTGTTTGAATATGTTTCATGGATTCCATTTCTTTCCTATACTGGGCATTCATGATTTCCACCATTTTCCTAAGATCCTCTATTTTCTTTTTCATCTGTGTCTACTCTACATTTACTGAGAAAATCGTTTATTTTGAGAGTCATTTTTTTTTTTTACCTGAGAGATTATTTCTAATCTGATTTTCCATGTGACCTCATTCATCTGGTTGTTTTCTACTGCTTCTACTATTTTAGAAAATGCAGGTGCGTAGCTTCTGATTTCCTCTATCTCATTGTCCCCCCGACTTGTCCTGGGTGTGCTGGAGGTCTGAGACTGTACTTCACTTCTGTATCTTGTCATTTTGTAACATTTTTATTTTATTTTGTTTTCTATGCTAAGGCTTATAAATTTCTTATGGTAGATAGCTTCATCACCAGTGCTGCAGCTTCCCTAGGAAATGCCTGTTCCTCAAAGATGTCTTCTATGTGTAGGTGGCTCTTGGTCTACGTGTCTGTCCCAAGACCCTACCTTCCAAGTTTATTAGGGATGATTTGATGCTATCATTTTGGCTCAGCACCCAGTCCTTTGGCACCAGTACATGGTGATGGCTATAACTCTGCATGAACACAGTGTTGTCATACAAAGGAGAACAACAGTTCTCCCTGGCCAACATAGTACAATTGGCAATAACGATAGCATCAAGCAGAGCCTAGAAACTGACAAACTGTGTTAACTATTAACTCAGTATCTTTAATTACAGAAACAAGATCTACAGTTACATAACAAATTCCAACATAAACCAGAAACTTGTATGCAATGAATTTCCCCTTCATAGAGGGATTTTGCCCCATCGGGGGTAGTTAAGAGAAACAGGGGGCAAAACAGAGAGATAAAGGAAGAGAAATATAGTGGAATCAAGGATGGAGGACAAAGGCTGACCACTCGAGCTCTGGAAAACTGGACTGAGGACAGGAGAGTAAAAATGAAGGAGAAAGCAAAAGAATGTCAAGGAGAACCAGAAACACAAGAGACAATGTTCACTCACACGAAAATATCAAAACAGCAAGAAAGACAGTTTAGGAAAGAGTGAAAGAAGACAAACAGAACAAAATAAACAATAAAAGTTAAAACATAAACAACAGCAACAGCAGAAAACCAAAGCAAACAAACAGACAATAAAATTCTTCTGGCGTCTACAGGTCTGCGGTAGTATTCAAGTCAGATCCCAAAACCGTGCTAGGAAATCCCACCATGTCTGCCGGGGGATTAGGGCTGGGAGTGGGGCTGATCTTTGCTTCCAGATGTAAAGGCTGGGGCGTCTTCAGCCAGCAACTTTCTGTATGTCCCTTGGTGGCCCACCCGTGTCTCCCTGGCATGTCTGTCTCTGCATCATTCTCCCAGTTTCTGTGGTGCCCTCAGACAGAGACAGCCTGAGGCTGCTGACATCCCACGTACAGCTCGCCCTTCCTAGTCCTTGCACAGCCTCCTCTGTTCAGGTCTCTATCCTGTCACGCCACTTGTCGGGGGCGGGGGGCGGGGGGAGGAGAGATTTGCTGTCTCCGCCGCTGAGACAGCCCAAGGCTGCTCCATCCATGTTCAGTCTCCTCTCCAGCAGGGTGAGTGCGTCCCACTGTTTGCGCCCTTGCTCCACAGTGGCCGAAGGCTGCTTAAATCCCACATAGCTGCCTCCCTCTGTCAGGCTGCTGGTAGCAGGGCAAGAAGGCTTGTGCTCTTTCACTCACCACTTTCTCTGCCTCTGCTGCATTCTCTATCCTTGTTTTCTTTAGGGATTTCAGTTAGCTGCTATGGAGATTCACTAAACAAACAAACAAACAAACAAACAAACAAAAACACTGGTGGCCCATCTGGGAGAGAGCGTCTTCTGGTCACTTGCCCCTGTGTGTGTCAGTGAAATTTGCTGCCAGGTTGCAGCACCCTCTGTGTGCAGGAAAGCAAAAGGAGAAAAGGGATTATATCCCAAATCCATCCTCTGTGGCTTGATTTAACTATACTGTTGCTGTTCCTACTCCGTGCCAGGTGCAGTTCCACTGGCAGTCTTGTGGGCTGGTTCACCATTTTATGAAGTCCTAAGTCTATGTTCTGTTTGATCTGCAAGTCTCCTATTTCAGATCGATTTTGGCATCAAGATGTATGTTCCTCCCTTTCTTCTAACTGCCTGTGTCTTTAATTGATTTTCTCCAAGTAGCTCCAATGTGGCTCCTCCTCTATTCAACACCTCGTGTGTATTTTATTAAGGGTTTTGAATCTGTATTCCTCAAGGATATTGGTCTACAGTTTTCTTTATTTGTGTCCATATCCAGTTTTGGTATTAGAATGATATTGACCTTGTACAATAAGTATGTAACTGTTCCTTCTTTTTTATTTCATGAAATACTTCGAGAATCTTTGGTGTTCTATTAATGTCTGGTAAAATTCAATAGTAAATGAATACCTGGATTGTTGTTGGGAGGCTTTTTATTCTGTGTTCAATTTCATGGCATGCTACTGATTTGTCTAGGTTTTTTGCATTCTTGTGGTTTAATGTTGGTAGGTCATATGTGTCTAGAAATGTATCCCTTTCTTCTATATTCTTCAATTTGTTTGAATATAGATTTTCAAAATAGTCCTGAATGATCATCCAGGTTTCACTGGATACTGCTGTAACCTCCCACTTTTTAAAAATCTCTAATTGTACCATTTTGGATCTTTTCTCTCTTTCTTTAGATTAGTTTAGCTATGGAGTTATCATCCATGTTTATGTTTACAAAGAACCAACTCTACATTACATCATTTGTATTGCTATTTTAGTCTCTATTTCATTAATGTCAGCTCTGATCTTTACTATTTCCTTCTGTCAGTTGGTTTGGGGTTTGGTTTGTTCTTGTTTTTCTGACAGCTGGACATGCATCATAAGTTATGTATTTGAGATCTTTCAGATTTTTAATGTAGTCATCTGTAATTATAAACTACCATCTTAAAACTGTCTTCCTGTACCTCAGAAATTCTTGTATGTTTGGTTTCCATTTTCATTTCATTACAGAATTTTTAAATTTCCACCTTAATTTCTTCAATGACTCATTGATTGTTCAAAAGTGAATTTAATCTCCATGTGTTTGCATCTTTTCTGTAGATTCTCTTGATGTCGATTTCTAGTTTTGTTCTGTTATAATCTGGTGAGATGGAAGAAAATATTTCAGTTTTTGTATTTGTTAAGACTTGCTTTATGGACAAAATTTGATGTTTTGTGAATGTTCCATGAGCTGCTTAAAATAATTCTTACTTTGCAGTTACTGGATAGCATATTCTATAGATATCCATTAAGTCAATTTGATCTATGGTGTGGTTTAACTCTGATATTTGTGTTTTGATGTTTGTTGTTCAAATGAGCTACTTTTGAAAGTGGAGTACTGAAATCACCTACTCATTATTTTATGGTCTATGTGCCTTATCCTTTAATGCTGAGTAATGTTTGTTTTATCAAGTTGGATGCACTGATGTCTGGTAGATGTGCATTTGTAACTGTTAAATCTTGGTGAATTGTCCCTCTCACCAGTATGTACTGGTCTTTTATTTTTTCTACTCTGACTAATTTTGTGTTGATGTCAGCTTTGTCAGATATGAGTATGTCTACTCCTGCTTGCTTTCTGGATTTGTCTGCATGCAATATTATTTTCCATCATTTTAGTTTCAGTTTGTGTATGTCTTTGTCAGATGTGTTTCTTTCTAAAATTTTTTAATTTAATAAAAAAAACTTTATATTCAAATAGTAAGAGGATAACAATTTTACTGTATTGTATTTCATTATCAACCAAGTAGTTACTCAGAGTGGAATACATAAGCCAAGAAGATTCTTATAAAAAAGAAACAAACAGGTTATAACACAAATCTTTCTTTTCAATGAATTAAGATAAACTAGTAGTATAAAAGAAACCAATCAGCATATATACTAAAATACTTTTAAAACACTAGAATTTATAATTTGAGGAAGTAATTGAACTTCTCCCTATTTCCTGTATATCTCTTTCCTATTTTGCTCTTTGTGTTTCTCATACAAAAGAAACCATTCGATATTTGAACTTGTGTGTCTTACTTCTTTCACTTAACATTATGCTCTTACGTTGCATCCATTTGGGTTGAATTTGTGTTTTATTCCAAACTACCAGTCTGTAACTTTTAATTAAAAACTTGGACCATTTATATTTAAAGATATTATAGAAAGGTATGTACTAATTCTTGTAACTTTGGGGGGTTTTTTTTCAATATTTGACTCTTCTCTGATTCTCATTTGGCTATTTACTATTCCCCTTCTGTGTATGCAATTTATTTGAGTAGCATCTCCAGTGCTGAATTAGAGATCATGAATTTCTTTAATTCATGCCTACTTTGGAAAGCCTTTATTTCTCCCCCATTTCTGGATGATAGTTTTGCTGAATATAGTAATTTAGGTTGACTATTTTGTTTTAGGGCTTGGAATGCATTGCTCTATGCCCTCCTGGCCTTGAATTTTCTGTAGAGAAATTTTCAGTTATCATGATAGGTTTTCACTTATAAATGACTTGCTTTATTTGTTGTATGGCCTCAAATTTTCTTTCCTTGTTTTGTAGTCTTGACATTATAATTATAAGATAACGATATGAGGAGTTCTCTCTTCTGGTGGTGCTTGTTTGTGATTTTAAATGACTCCTGTACTTGGATGCCCATATCTTTTCTATGTTTAGGGAAATTTTTTGCTATTATTTCACTGTGTTTTCTATGCCTTTCATCTGCATCTTACAACCTTCTTCTACACAAAACATTTGTAAGATTTGTCTTTTAACTTGAATATTTTATTCACACTTTCTTATTATTTTCTTTATTACAATGTGAATGTGGTGATCCATAAACCTTGTCTTTAAGTCTTGAAATTCTGTCTTCAGTTTTATCCAAACTACTGGTGAGAATTTCCAGTGAGTTTTTGATTTGACTTACTGAGTTTTTTGTTTCTGAGTTCTCAGCTTGGTTCCCTTTCAGAATTTGTAGCTCTTTATAAAATTAATCCTTCATATCCTGCCTTGCCTTTCTTAATTCATTCAGCTGTTTATTTTTACATCTTTGAAGTCATTGATCACTTTAAACATCAATCTCTTGAATTTTTGTCTATATTTAATCTAGCTCAATATCTATACATTTAATTAATGACAAATTATAGATTTGGGAAGAGTAATTCTGTCTTGTTTTTTGGTAGTCCACATGTTTCTCTGTTGAGATTTGTGTGTCTCTTGGGTTGAATGACTCTTCTACTTTAATGTTGGGCCTTTTTAGAAAGCAACTTTCTTTTGAGGGCTTAATCAACAATACCACTCAGAGAAGGAAAAAAACTATAGTAACAGTAATTAAACAAAGACAGAAAGACACAAATAAACAAAGAAGGAAAAAGAAAAATCAGTTCAGCAACTCCAAGTTGTCTATATTTAATCTAGCTCAATATCTATACATTTAATTAATGACAAATTATAGATTTGGGAAGAGTAATTCGGCCTTGTTTTTTGGTCTGAGTTGGTATAGCTCCCTCCCAGGCCCCGTGGCGCTGGAGCCTGCCGGGTGTCCTGGAGGGCGGGAGCCACGCTTGGGCTCCTTGTGTTTCCTCTGCACTCCCACTCCGTAGTTACCACGCAGAAATACCGTTTGTGCTCAGCAGGGCCAGTTGATGGTACGTCACTCAGTTCTGTGCTCACTCCAGAGGCTTTAGTGTTTGCGTCCTCTGCCCGCTGACCCGTGGCTATGCCCGCTGGCTTTGCAGCCTGTGAGCCTGTGAGGGCCTCTGCTTTCTATGGATGCCCCCGCCCATGCACTCTGGGACAGGACAAATACCCAAGCAGGGGCATGTCGCAGACACGTTGCAGGCACGGAGCATGCAGAGCACGCTGACTTGTGTGCCAGAGGGGCAGTGAGGAGAGCCCAGCAGCCCTCTGAGCTCAGTCCCAGTGCTTTCAAATCCAGACCCTCAGAAGAGTGACATTTGCTGCCAGGCTTGGGTCCTAACCACAGCCTGAGCTCTGGGTGCTTAGACCTCTCAGGGGTCTGGTGTGAGCCTGGCCTCTCTAAATGACTGTCTCTCTCCCAGTCATTGTGGCAGGGCGACCTTAGGGCCCCTGAGGTGTGAGTGTTCTGTGACTTCTGATCTCCGAGTGGCTCGGTCTCAGAGAATAAACCCCCTTTTAAATGGCTCCCGAGCATCTCACGCTAAGTTGCGGAATGTGTAGAGGAGTGTCCGCTTCTCGGCTCTCAACATAGCAGAGCTGAACGTGGAAGTCCCTCCGGAAGGCCCAGATGAGGTTCGCACTGGGCACGCATTTTGGAAATGTGTACAGGAATGCAAAGGTGGTGGGTAGATGCTACTCCCTGAGGCTTGCAGTCACCCTGAAGGACGGATCCGGACCTGGTTCTCGGCAGTGTCCCTCTGTGCACCTCTCCTCCACCTCCTTCAGAGCATTCAGAGCCCATGTGGTGCACACGGTGTCGCCAGCAGGGCCAGCTGCCGCTGCGGGCCCCCTGCACCACGAGGCTGCTGTGTGCTGCTCAGTGCTGCTCCGTGAGCCTCAGGGCTGCAGGTGTCCCGCAGGAAGGCCGTGTGGGAGCTGGCTGCGCAGACAGCCTGGCTCATCCTGCATTTCAGCAGGTGTATTCTGCCTCTGAAGCAGGGCAGGGCTAAGCAGGGCGTGTGTGAGCAGAAGTGTGGAGCTGGCCCAGGGCTGCTCCCTCATCTCTCATGCAGCCCATTCTACCAGCTGGTTCACTCTTAGCGGAAGGTTATAGTGGAATTCCTGTAGTTTTGTGGCTGTGAGGTTGGAAGCTACATGGCTACTCTGTATCTCCACTACACAGACCTCTCTGCTCTGCTTCCCAGGATGGGCAACCTCCTCTGCAGGGACTCAAGGTCCTCCCTGACCCGTCACTGCCCGGAGTAAGACCCCTGCCCATCTCTGCCTGGCCTCAGAAGATGTCTGGAAACAGTCCTGGCCATCTCCTTTGACTCCCCAGCCTGCCTGCCTCTTTTGGTCTCTAGTCTCTGCCTCCTTCTCCAGACCTGGGTGCCAGCAGCTCCGGCAATCTGCAGGAACGGCCACGTCTTCCCTGCAGACAGGTGGCTATGTCAGCACCCCGACCCCAGCTCTGACCTTGCCCTCTGTCTTGCTGCCATGTCCTCCTCAAGGATGGCCTTAGTCTACAGACAGCACTGTGCTCACGAGAGGCCTGGTCACCCTGCCTCCTCGTGGCTCCTTGTGTGACTCAGATCTGCTGACTTCTCTGAGCCCTGAATCCCCATCTCCAGATTCCTGATGTCTAGAATCGAGGCTACCGCCTTGATTTTCCTGGGCTGTGCTGAGGACTGGAGGCAACAGCTCTGAAGGCCTTGTTGGGTGGCTGGCGTGTGGTTCAGACAGGCGGCTCCCACGGGCTCCACCCTCATGGCTGGCTCTGTGTATCTTTGGGCTCTGGAGCATCCCTAAATTTGCTCCTCCCCTGAGGCTGCAAGTGATGCTAGTTCTCCATGTGGATTGAGTTCCAAGTGTCAGTGGACACCCATACCCCAATTCCATTGCATCTCTCGGGGTGTCGAGAGATGGGGGGAGGGTGCTGCAGCCAAGCCCAGGGAAATGGCAGGTTGAGGGAAGCTGAGCAGCCTTCTCCATGGCTGCACTGTTTCTGAAGACCTTGTCTGTGGTCTTCCGATGAAGACGGTGTGCACCAAGTCCCCATCAGATGCCCACGCAGTGTTGTGCCGTGTGGAATTCCCTTTGGCGTCCTAGCTGCACATTCCTGAAGGATTCCCCACAGGGAGGCCAATGATCTGCAGCCCATCTCAGGGCTTCTGTCCTCCTGATTATCTGGCAAACCTTCTCTTCAACGGGCACCCGAAAACAAAAACACAGACCCGCGCCAGGCCAGTGGAAGAGACGGCAGCACTCCACATGGTGGCCTTGCTCTGGATCTGGGGGTGCTGGGAGGGGCCCCTGGGAACCAGGTGCCTGCAGCTTGCTAGTCTGCGATTCTCCTGAGAGTTCTAGGGTGCTGAGCTTTCTGCTAAACACAAGTTCTTGCTGGCACAAGCCTTATCTCTCTGTTTTCCCCGAGTTCCTTGTACAGTGCTGGTTACAGTAGAAGCATTTAGCAAATGTTTATTGAATGAAAGAATAGAAATTATATCCTGGAATTTTGAGAAATACCATCTTGGGAATGATAATGAACAGATAGCATAATTAAAACCAGATGCCAAGGAGATTTTTAAATGTCTCTGGGGATGACATTCCCATCATTTATTTGGTGAAAACTGTTCTCTTCTCCATCTTGAAGCCAGCTCTTTCCTGGCATTAGAAACACAATCTAAATAGCATTTAATTCCATCGAAGCTGTTCTCACTTCCTGCTCAGGATCCAATTTGACTTTGGGCCAGTGCGGCTTGGCCCAGTGTGCTGGGAGCCTGTACTGTCTCCAGCCGGCCTTGGTGGGGCTGGCACAGTTAGGACACAGCACAGGAGGCTGCTACGGTGTCATCCAGGCCACACTTCACCTGGGGATCTTTCCTTCTGGAAATAGGCAGCCTCTGTCCAGGTGGGAGAGGGAGAGAGCTGGCCCTGGCAGCGGCAGGTGAGAGGAGCGAGGGGCCGGCTCTGGAGGAGAAAGCACAAGGATCCGCCCATTCAGAGAGCACGGGGAGCAGGCGTGGGTGGAAAGCCGTGAGGAGCAAAGGCTCCCGTGTCCTCTGGGCCAGCTAGATCACCAGATGTCCAAGGCCAGGAGGGCTCTCAGAGCCTGGGCCCTGTAAGAGAGAAACCGAGGCTTTGGATTCCTCACACAAAGTCTGAGATGGCGTTAGACCCTCGAGTCACCAGGACATTGGACTCGCTGAACCTGGAGCCCAGAGGCCAACCTCGCATGCACTCGGGTGGATTTGACATGAGTGGGTCTCTAATGGACGCCACGGACTAGAGAAGGTCCCAGGTGGACACCTGAGAGCCAGCAGGCCCGAGAGATGATGGCAGGAGCAGGTGGCGTCCCAGAAGCCAGCACCTATTTCCAAGGGCTGAGGCAGCCGCCACACGGAGAGCCGCTTAGGAGGAAATGCCTCCTAGATTTTTAAGGACAAGCGATCCTGTAGATGGCAACAGGGAACACAGTCCAAGGGTTGGGAGCAGAAGCAGAATACAGGAAGTCCAGGAGGGCAAGAACCCAGGACGGGGACATCAGTGGTACCCGAGAGTCTTGCCAATGAGAAAAGAGGAAACTGAGGCAGTGTCAGAGGGAGGCATACATCAGGGCAGCTGAGCTTACTTTCAGGGCAGTGCATATCACAGGGCGTTTCAGAGTGGAATCTCGATGATTTGAAAGCGGAGGACACTGTGTGTGTGCGGTTCCATTCTGGAGAAAGAGGGAGAGGAGGGGGGCTCAGCCTCCCCTCTGTGATAAAAACGGGGGTCTGTCTGGAGCCCAGGACAGGCAGTCAGGAAGGTTAAAGGGGAGGCAGCTCCAGCTTCCTCAGCGAGGCCGAGATGGAGACCCTGGTGGACGGGGCAGAGGGTAGTGGGGAGGAGTCGCTCTGCACAGAGAGGGGTGTCACAGGGCACGGTGGGCTTGCCAGCAGTGCGCCCGTCTGCTTGGCCGAGGTCTGAGTCTGAGTCCTGCTGGCGTGGCTGACTTGTTTGCTGCGAGACCCTCGGGGGCCTGGCGAGCAGATTGGGTGCAGGAAGAGGTGTGGTTGTCAGAGGTGACGCGGGAAAGGGCTGAGACGCATCAGAAGGGAGGCCAGGACTTGGGGTGACGGAGTGGACGATGTGATTAGAGATGCGAGTGACTTAACGTCAAGCCGAGGTGCCTGTGATTTGGACAGAGTAAGGATACCGGGGAGAGATGGCTGTCCCTGAGCAAGGGCCTCCCGCGGTCTTGAAGAAGAGGTTGCCTAGGACGAGCGGGGGGCAGGTGGCGTAGGGGAAGACCTCACCAGGTCTGGGGCTGGCAGCAAGTGGGAGGGCAGAGGATGCTCTCTGTAGATGCTATGGTCATTGCGGATGGTGTAGAGACCAAGGTGCTGGGCAGGCTGGAGTCCTTCCTGGACGCTAGGTGAGGCTGGATCTCAGATGACACCCCTGGGTGGCCACTGAGGGGCAGACACATTGCAAGAGGCTGGGTTTCCACGAGGAAGCCAGCAACCACACCAGGGTCCTACTCACCACCCAGGTCCCAGGCCCAGGTCCCAGGAGTGTGCCCTGACTTGTGCCCACCCTGGGGTGCCCCAGGCAGGAGGAGGTGAAAATGTGCAGAGAAGAAGCGGGATCTGAAGGATGCGTGGGTGGCAGTGGTGACCCAAGGTGGGGAGGGCAGAGGGCTTGAGGCCCACGAGGAGAGGCTCAGGGCTGAGTGGGAGCCAGGTCTGGGTGGTGGTGGGGAGGGTCTGTCCCCACCAAGGCTACACCAGGCTGCCCGGTCCCCTTGAGGGACCACTGCAGCCAGGTCCTGGGGATCGCCGTGTCCCAGGCTCGCTGCCCTGCGCTGCTCTCAACGCTGTGGTCAGTTTGAAAATACCGAGCAGTCCGCGCGTCTCTGCCACACCCCCCAGGCCTCCAGACTCACTCAGATGCGAATGGGCGCCTGGTCGGGACGGTGGGCTCTGTCTCTTCTTCTCTACTGTTTACTCTTGGCATCCCGACACCCTGCCTCGCCTCCCTCCCCAGCCTCCTCAGCCTCTGGGCCTCTACCTGAGCCTCCCAGGTCTGGACTGGAGGGGCCACCCCTGCAGGTGACACCCTCCCCGGAGCTCTGTGCGGCCATCACCCTTCCCAGGCCTTTGTGCAGTGTGCATCCTGCCGTCCTGACCCGCTCCTGGGCAGCCCACGTCCCCAGCTCGCCCTGGTTTCTCCCACAGCTCTGCCTAGCTTGCACTTGGCTGGATCAAGATACCAAACTTGGGTTAAGAGTCCTTTGTCTGTTTTTCTTCTTTTGCTCTTAACACTTTCAACAGAGCATTGAATGTGTATTTGGCTAATAAATGACAAACGCATAAAGTTTCCATTTATGATGACATGCAGGAGCACAAAATACGGGCCCCACACAATTTGCTCTTTTTGTAAGTCACAGAAGTTTTCTTTGAGTTTTAAATATGGCCCAATTTTGCATCACCTAAATACAGCTATAGATACCAATCCATAGTATGGCAGTTAACTGATCGCATAAACTTGAATAAGAAACGCTCACCTAGATCGGCTCAGCATCACTGTCAGTGTCGAATCAAAGGGAGACGCAGAAGGAAGGCTCACTTCTGTGTCTCCAGGGGGGCTCCAGTCTTCGCCTTCACCCCAGACGTTGTCTCCTGGCTCCGCTCAGACTCTCTGGCCTCCTGACGGGGACATGCGCGGGACGCTGCAGTGAGCGCCAGGCCTTGGACTGGACCCTTCGGCCTCCAGAGTGCAGGCCCTCTGCACTGCTCCACACCGCTGTAAGCCAATCTTGTAACGTTTATATATCTGTGTACCCTGCATTGAATCTGTTTCTGTAGTAAGCACTGACTGACACACACAGTAGTAACGCACAGCGCTCCCCAGTGACTGCGGCATACGGATTAGTTGTAATAATGGTAATCTCTGCATCTTCCTTCCTTTATTTATTTTTTGGCCTCCTGGATTTGTCAAAGAAAAAAGAGTAAGGCCCTATTGGGAATCTGACACATTCTCTTTGAATTTCCTCCTGACTTTTCTTTATCTGGTCCCATTCTGTGTTGTTTGGCACATGAAGGTTCATAACTGTCACTTTATTGTATCAAAATGAACACTTAATCAATAAAACATCGCCTACGTTGTCCTGTTTAATTTTTTTCACTTTGATCTACACTTTATCCTGGGTTGTTACTGCCTCCCGAGCGCTCTGTGAGTTTTTCTTGGTATGTATCTGTCCCTCCCTTCGCTTTTAATCTTTCCACCTCTCTTTGCTTTAGTGGCTTCTCCTGGAGGCAGTGGATGGATCGACCAAGTTTTGTTCCAGTTCAAAAGTCTTTAGTAATGAATTTAAGCCCTTTAAACTTTCTGCCATAGCAATGTGTTTCATCTGATTTCTATCGCATTGTTTTATTGTGCTTTTAATTCCTTTGTTTTCTTAAAATTTTTATTAGAACGTGTTTGCGGTACATAATGATTATCTTCATTGCTGGTAGTTGATACATGTGCATAGCGTGACTTAATTCTCTTTCCACCCCCTTTCCACCCTGGGGGGCCCAGACGGGGGTCCCGGGGCCCTGTCCTTCCCCTGCCCTTTTGCAAAGAGCGCGTCGATCTCCCTATTGCTGTGCGCCTTTGAGAGCGATGACCCGAGCGTGTCCCCGGAGACGCAGATTCAGGTGGTCGCCTTCAGCATTGCTCCTCAGTCTTCCAAGTGCGCCTCGGGGCTGGGGACCGCTTAGTTTCTCCACGGCCTCTCCGCCTTCGTGAGATCCAGACCTCCTTCCTCACTCTTAACTCCGCCCGAACTCGGGCTCCACAGTGCTCTGCTCTGCTGTTAAATTCTGGAACTGAACAGAGCCCACCGATTCCAGACAAACTTTCTATGTAGGTTCCGTTTTAAGAATTATTAGCCGTTCTCACAGCAAATAGGAATTGTGTGTTTAAATTGTCCCAGGACTGTCGTCCCTGCTCTTGTTCCAAGCTCATTTCACCACGCGGCGCGTTGTTTTGTCGTCTCCCTTAGGTGGCAGTGGCCTGGTGTGCGTGGCCAGGCGGTTCGTGGAGACAGCGCACAGCTATTGTGTCTCTTGAGTCTTTGCACATCTGAGACTTAAATTTTCTTGACTTAGTTGCAGAAGCCAACTGAGTGGGATGTAGAAAACTTAAACATAACTATTTCTTCTCCAAGTGCTGTGTCCTGGCTCCGCTGCTTTCTGTCTTGTGATGCTGAGGAGGTGGCAGCGTGGCCCCTGCACTGGCGCCCACCACAGCCTGGGGCCCACCCTGGACAGAGGGTGCTCAGATAGCACCTCCCATGTAGGGGTTCAGATCCTTTCTCTGAGCTGCTTTCTACTCCAAGAGCAGCACTGCACCTCTGCGTCCTTCAGACCTTAATGCAGAGAAACTGGGCCAGGGTGATGCCCGTTATCCAGGATCATGAGCAGGGCCAGGCTTGAGTGCACATCTTGTTCTCTTGCAAATCTTGGCCTCCAGGGTGGGTTTTCTCTTCTGCTTCTTTTCCTTCAACCCAAAGAAAATTCTCATCAGCTTATTGGCCACAGGGAAAGATACTTGGCATAAACATCGCCCTCACATTGTGATTTAAAGTGACCGCTGGCTGTTTTCCTCGGCTGCTGAGATTCCCCCAACAGGGAGGGGGAGGCCAGGCCGGTCCGATGTATTTCGAGTGTATAATCCTCACCCTACTGGAAGTTTCTCAGTCGTGAAATTGGGGTGAAAAATAAGAAGAGCAAGGGACGGGAAATGAGCTCCTCTGAAAACCACCCTTTTTTTTTTTTTTATCCGCAAGAAGCAGTCATTCAGGTAAGCTGGAATACTGAGTAAGAATAAAAATGGCAACATTGCTCATGTTATTATTTTCATACTATAAAAACATATATATATGTATTCTGATTAAGCAAATGTTAAGGACAAGCCTGATCCGTTTTGTATTGAAATTCCAAGTCTCAAAGAATAAGAAAATATCTATAACTGAAAGCAAGTCTAGATGCAAGATTTGGTCCTCTGAGAATAATAGCTGATTCACACTTGGGTACTAAATGGTGTATTTTCTGGCAGCAGAAGAAACACCCCTCTGCTTTGGGGTGATTAGCTCTAAAATCCTTAATTCAAAACTGTAGGTGCTTTCAGTTGAGTGTGTTAAAAAACAAAATCCAGAGACAGAACCCACTGAGCACTAGAGCTTCTAGCATAGAGACGGTGAAGGAAGACGTTGGCATCTCAGAGCTGGGGCTGGACAGAAAGGACGCAGTCCACTGACCCCTGCACAGCGAGGTGACTGCAGGTCAGTGCGCGGCGCCGTGAGAGTCACAAGTGCTAAGAGTGGATTTATAATATTCTCCCTGCAGAGTAGTGTTATGTGCGCGATGCATTGAGTATGTTAATTAGCTTACTGCGGTTATTCCGCGCTGTGTACACACACTTAACATCACATGACTCCATACACGCAGGCAATTGTTAATTGTCAGAACTTCAAAAGTCTTATAGCAGAAGTGATTGATATGTAATTTAGCTTTATTTAACCATTCCTCATTGTGTACATATAGAACAGCACATTGTGTCCTTTACTCATGTATAATTATAATCTGTCAATGAGAAGTAAAATTAATTAAAACCAAAATAGAAAAATGAATGAGAATATTTCAAAACTGAGCAGGTTACAAACAAAACCAATAGAATATCTGAAAACAAAAAAGTAATAAATATTTGAATTTAGAACCTCAAATTTGATTAAATAGCATGTTATGCTCATTTGAATATGACATCAATGAATGGGAATAGAAACACCAGGTGTTTCTACAGGTGAAAGAGTGTTTAAGAGACTGGAAAAATAGGAGGAGAGCGTGAAACACACCTCTAATTGGAGTTTCAGAAAGCAAAGGAAATGGTGCAGGAGCCACGATGTACCCCAGAAAATGACCAAGGACTTCCCCAGATTCATGAGTGAGTGTGACCCCCGCCAGGCTCGTGTATCTTGAGCAAGTGACTGAGATGTGGGCGGGAATCTTCCACACAGAGTGACGCAGAGACCCTGAAGGCACCAGGGACGGGGCCTTGCCCTACAGGAGCTATGAAGACAACCGAATTCTCAGAAGCAGCACTAGATCTAAGGTAGGAAAGCATGTTTTTCATGAGCTAGGAGGAAATTATGGTTAAATGTCCTGTTTGCGAGGAATAGAACTTTTCAGAATTAGAGGGCATTGACCAATGCTCATACAAGATAGGATATATGGAGCGATGAGGAGGGGTTTGGTGGGGGAATCGGCTCAGCCCATTATGGAGCCTGAGAAGACTCACATTAAGCTGCTGTTGGGCGGGAGACCCAGTGACAACCAGTTCACGTTTGCTGATGTAGCTCAGGGATGCCTGGCCCATCTGAGGTTTTAGCCCCAAGAGCTGGGCAGCCATGGCAAAACTCTGAGCTGCAAAAGCCAGGGAATCTGGAGTCCTCATGCCTGAGGGCAGGAGAGGAAAGCTGTCTGGCAGCAGGAGAGAGAGTGAAAAGTTGACTTTCTTCCACCTTTCTTGTCTCATCTGGACCCCTGGCTGATTGGATGGTGCCTGCCCAAAGGAGGACAGATCTTCTGCACCTCAACTACTGACTCATGCTTTGATTCTTTCTGGAAACATCTTGCACTTGGGGCAGCTCCAGTACCCCAACCAGACACCAAGACATGGAGCTTCCCTTTGAGCAAAAGGGTCAGGGTAGGATAAATGCCTGATAATAGGTGGGAAGATTTAACCCAGAGATAATATTACCCCACGTATCCCTTAACCCAGGAAGGTGACAAACAAAATAAACCCCAAGTGATCCTTGCACCATGGAAAATGGTCCCTGAAAGGAGAGCAAGGATACACACACACACACACACACACACACACACACAGAATTGGATGAACTGGAGCACACATACATTTTATTCTACAAACTAATAACTGTAATCTTGGAAGTCAAAACAGAAGGTGAAGTTAAATCTTAAAAATTTAAAAATAGCTTTTATACGAGGTGTAAGGGGAGAGAGGTAATTATAGCTGAAGCATTTGTACAGGGTATTTAAGAAGTGGGTAAGGATATCGATTAACTTTAAGTTGTATTAAGTTCAAACTCAGTTTAAAACTAGTGGAATATCCACAAAAGTATGAACAGAATGTGTAGTTGAAAAAGAAAAGGAGAGGGAGAAGAAATGCTTCCAGCTGGAGGCTGGAACAGTGCTGGGCTCACCTCTTTCCAGGAACACCTGGAGCCCAACGAATCAGATGCTAGGAAATGGGCCTCACCGTGCTCTAACCCCTGGCGTATGTATCAGGCAGGAGAATCCTGAGGTTGCTTTGGCTTTGTGTCTCAGTCACTTTCCAGTTAATGCACAGGAAAATGTTTCTGAGCTGGGCAGGGATTCTGCTGAGCTGAGGAGCAAAGGTTGTGTTTTGGGAGGACAGGGTGGCTGAAATGTACAGAGCAGAGACCCACAAATAGTGGAGCTAGAGAAAGTTCCAGAAGGGGCCCTTGTGAACTTGATGGTAAATGTAAACTATATGTGGGCATATAAGACCACCAAACCATGACTAGGGGAGGTGTAAGCTGGAAATTTCATATTTAACTATACCTCTAGGAACATAAGACTGGGTTCAGCAGTCCCATCCCTTTTCTGTTGTAAATTTGTACTTTAATGTAATAGTGGCCAGCTGTGTATCTCAGCACATTTCCCTGAGGGATACAGGAAATAATCTATATGTTTACTCACTTGCTATGATGAGTAACAAGTTGTGTGCACATGTACAAAAGTGGCAAAATGCGATTTTTCCCCACCTTATGATCTATGTAACTGATTTTGTGTATGTTTACCCGAGGGTCACAGAGGGTCCAACAGACCCATGCCACTCCAAGATTTATTAAAAAAGTTTTCTTTTGATTTTTCTTGTGGAAGTAGCCTAATTCATTACTATGGCACATGAAAAACCAGATTTGCAAGATTTAGAGGAGGTCAAAGGTGAATCATCAGATGTAATGTATGCATTACTCATGGATCATGGATGATGAAGATGATCCACTATGGTAAAATATATGCTTTCATAGCGTAAGATGGTGTGGATGCATGATGATGATGATGATGATGATGATGATGACTTTGACGCTGGTCATGTGAGCTGAAGCTCCTGTGACAGTGAAATGGAATAAGAATTGACTGATGCAGGCACAAGGAATGCAGACCTTCTTAATTCAGATGATGAAGAAACAGCACTGAATGCATGAGTGACTACCAAAATGTTGTGAAATGGCCATGCAACCAAATGAAACAGTCAGTGTTAGAACTAGATCTGAAAATACAGTGAGGGTCTTTGGATGAGTGAAAAGTATTAGACAGAATACCAACACTGCCATTCAATGCTGAAAATTATAACAGACAAAATACTACAAGATGCTGTGAAATACACAAAGGCTGAAATGCAAGTGAAATGCTCTGTATGCACCAATGGCCATATTAAAAACTGTATTTATTATGACACCTCACTAGCTGAACTGAAAGCATTCATAGGTCTGCTGTACTTAGCAGGGATTTCTCATGGTGATTACAAGAATGTAAAATATTTATTGAAAAGCAATGGGTCAAAATATGGCATAAAAATTTATGCCCTTGTGTATATGAAGATTTATTTTGCTTTCAGTTTAGACATTATCCTGGATCTCAGCCATCAGGTCTTTATTCATATAGTAATAAACTGAATGATATTTTGAATAGACTTTTGCTGCCAACTCCCAAACTAATCGGAAGTGACATTGACAATTGGTTTATTGGTTTCCAGTTGATGTTACATTTGCTAATAGGGCACAAGTTGACCAGCACAGGAAATGTACACAGGAACATGGTAGAAATTCCAAATGAAATGTTACAATTACAACAGAGGATTGTATAGTACCATCTTTGGATTTCAGAAAGATGCAACATCGGCCTCATATATGGCAAAGCAAAGCAAACTGATATTGCTGATGCCAACATTTCACCACAATGGAAATGCTGACAGCGGAACCTTAACAAAATGGAAGCCTGAGGTGGTGACTTTCTACGACAAAATCAAAGGTGGAATAGATGTTGTTGGTGAGTTAAGCAGCAACTATGATGTCACTTGAAGCACGAAGTATTGGCCAATTATTGTGTTTTACTTGATCCCAAATATGTGCGGCATAAATAGTTTTATAGTTTACAAAGAAAATAGCTTGTGCACAATATCACTAAAACTTTTTCTTAGAGGATTAGGACAGGACCTCATAAGTGATCATTTACAGCAGATGAAAAACAAAACGTTTCTGCTCAGGGAGCTATGCAAAAAAAATTGTTTAGCAAACTGGTGAGCCGACAGGTGAACAGGCAGGTGCATCATCACAAAGACCTGCTACAACAATGGGAAAACGAAACGATGTCAACTGTGCCCTACAAGAAAGGACCAAGAAGCAAAACATGTGTGCTGTCAGTGTAAGTGATGCTTGGTCTACAGAACAAGCCATGGCCGTGTGTGAAGACCGTCTTGGCTGTGACAGCTGATGCAAAGCTTATTTCTGTGGTAGACTTCTGTCTGTGTTTGTATTGCAATTCACACAGGTTTTTATTTTTGATGTTATCTTTTAGGTTTTGTAAGAAAGTAAACAGCTCATGTGAAAACGTTGATGTGTATTCTAAACACTCATTACATATTTATTGATACCTTATTCCCCTGCTAAGTGCATGTTATATAATATAGTAGGAAGCTCCTGACAAAACAGGAAGAGAGGTGATAGACTGCCACATAAGAAAGAAAAGTTAAGCATACATACTGTCAGTTTAAGTAAGATGTGTGCATGGAACATGCAGTAGTCATGTGAAGTCATGTGAAGACTGCCTTGGGTGTGACTACTGAAGCAAAGCTTATTTTTGTGATAGAGTTCTATTGGTATTTTCACTATAGTTCATATAAGAATTTCTGTTTTTATTTTTTAGGTTTTATAAGCAAGTACACAGCTGGTGTGAAACTGTTGAGGTCTATTCTAAACACAAAATACATATTAAAAATTTAATAATTTACTTTATTGCTATTTTATGTTCGTGTTAGCTACATTCTGCATAATATAATAAGAACCTCCTAGGGTTGAGGTTGTAGCTTAGTAGCCAAGTGCTTGCTTGCCATGCCTGAGGCCCTGGGCTCAATCCCCAGCACCATGCAAAACAAACAAGCAAACAAACATACAAACAAACAAATGAAACAAAGAACCTCCTGACAAAACAGTAAGGCCACTGAAATGTCAAGTATGTCCTACAAAAAGGCCAGAAAAACAAAGCACTTGTGCTGTCAGTGTAAGCGATGCGTGTGTATGGAACACGCTGTTGTCACGTGTGCAGACTGCCTCGGGTGTGATAATTGAAGTAAAGATTATTTTTTGTAAAGTGCTATTGGTATTTTCATTGGAGTTCATATAAAAATTTGTGGTTTTTTTTCAACTTTGTACACCAAAAAATAGTCAAGGTTGAAAATTTTGATGTTCTTTTATAAACACTCGATAACAAAAATTCAGTACTTTATTTCTATGATTTTTTCCTGTTAAATACTCTTAGTTTAATATAATCAAACTCATGAAATTAAAATTAATAATTCATCAGTAGAAATATTCTAAAGAACAAACATGAGTCTGACAGACCTATGTTGCTGCTCCTTGATAACAAAATCAGTGTCATCCTTCAGATTAATGACTGGTCAAACTTAAGACTGAGGAGCGCCATTTGGGCTTACGAGCTGCATTCAACCTTGTGACACAGGAACCTTGCGCTGGCGTCTCCTACAGGAAACCACTGCAGTTTTTGCTGATTGTACTGTACAGTGCGGAACTGTAGCTTGATGTTTTCACATAGTACTGCATGTGAGAGTTATGCAAATGAAAGCAAAATGGTCAAGTTGGAGTTTCCCTTGGCCATTTCTTTGTTCTGAATATTGTAATATGCATAGTTAATATTCCTCATTCAGCGATCGAATCATATAATGACCCAGGAATGTGACTCAGTTGTTAAACTGCAATGGCAAACAGGATTTGAAGGTAGGTTTTATTTTATGTTGACGGCACTGATTGGGATCATTCTCAACATATCAGGTCCTGAAGGCTCGGGGAGGGAGGTTTAAATGGGATCTGCATGGGGAACTACACAGTCAGAGTACTTGGCTGCCTGTGACTGGTCCTCACAATATGCATCACAGTGACCAACTATCCATCACAGTGACCGGCCCTTCCTAAGAAACAAAAGCAACAGGAACTGGAAATGGAACTGTTATCTGAGCAATTAACAAACTGAAGCATACTGGCTGGGGTTCATTTTCTACTACAAAATAAGAAATGCCTGTACTTACAGAGATGAGAATTCTTAATGAGCAGGGAGGGCATTGAGAAGAACCCCCCAAAGGGACAGATTTTAGCGGAAGGAAATTCTAAGCTACCATAAGAAAGCTAATAAACCAGAAGCAAAGTAGCCAAGTTTATCTGTAAGTAAACTGACTTCTTGGAAGAAGGAAGTGCTACACTCCTTCAAGGAAGATGACCAAACCCAGCACAGAGCAAAGTGATACCACGGTGTCTGGGCGGAGGTACCAGGTTAGACCCATGGAAAAGCAGGAAACTGCTGTGACCCACTGTTGGAGGCCAGGTGCATGCGTGCGTGAGTATGCATGCGTGTGTGTGTGTATTTGTGTGTGAGTCCATGTCTATCAAAAACTAAAAATGACAAATCTTACTTAAAATGACAGAACTGGAGCCAGGTCTGCCTAGAGCAGGAGGTGGAGAATGAATGGGGAAGCCATGGAATTTGGAGGGCTTGTAGAAATCTTTCCTATCTTCCTTCTGTGGTGGTCTCCATATAGACAAATATTTTAGTGAAAACTCATGAATTGTATTCACCATGGTTGCATTTCATTTAGTGTAAAGCTATATCAAGTTAATTTTTTTCAAAAGTCACAGAAAATAGACTCTACATTTTAATAAAAAGGGCCAATAATGATGGCTTTTCTGGCAGCAGACCAGAGTTTCCACAATGACAATAAGAAAATGTAAAGTACTATAATATTTATTTGAAGATGCTGGGAACTGCGAAGGCACAGAGACCTCAGCAGTCACAAGGAGAGACACAGGGGGCCAGAAGGCTCAGCCATCCTCCTACAGCAAGCTTTTGTCCCTTGAAGTTTCTGCAAAGGCGTGGCTTTAACAATAATCCCTTCTAGAGCACTGTGGCCCAAAGTGAAAAACCTTGGCCAGGATATTAGGCCATAGAAACAGTAATAAAAACTTAAGACTGCAAAAATTTCCAGAACTTGAGGGTCCAAGAGGACCAAAGGGAAGTTTGTTCGACCTTGGCGGTTCTGGGTTCAAAGCATGGTCTTCGTTATTGTGTTGTGGAGGGGAAACCAAAGAAGAAGACCCAAGAGAACTTCCTCCACCTGCACAGCATTTGAAAGACCAAAAAATGTCATTTTCAGAAACTCCCAGCAGGGAGGGAACCTAATCATCACCTTCTCATCTCTTTGGAGATCTAATTATGCAGTGTTCTAAGAGTGGGGAAATTCAGACGGTCTCAGGTTAGTGGAGAGGGTAGCTCATTCTTAAGCATCTCATTCTGTGTTTGGGTCTGTGTCCAGCCCACTGCAGTGGTTGCGAGAGGACAGAGGGACTCTCCCTGGAGCAAGACAGCATCACCCAGAACCTCAGAAACTCCAACATGCAGTGTCTAACTTCAAATACAAAGTAAATCTACTTATGAAGATGTAGGAAAAATCTAGAAATCAAAATTATAATGAGCCAAATATTGGAGTGACTCAACAGTGTCATGAAAGGAAGAGATTAACACAGTAACATACTTTATAGGGATTTTCACTGGAGAATGGAAATCTGTTTTAAAATAAAACTCAAAGGGCAAGGGAGGCAAACCAGTGACTCAGTAACAGTGCCCATGACCTCATGCGCAACTTCTGAACATGCGGTCTTGCACGGCAAGAGAGAAGTAAGACTGGAGGTAAGATTGGCATTGCTGATCAGCTGACCATAGGATAAAGACTTCCTCCTGGATTGCTTATGCAAATACACAGTTCCTTCATGAACAAGAGGGGAAGAAGAGGGGGAATTAGGGAGGGTGAGATTTAAAGGGCATCAAGGCAGCTGTGACTGGTTTGAGCCTGGAACTTGTCCATGAGCCAAGGGCTGTAGCAACTAAAGAAGCTGGAGCAGCAGTACAATCTGTTTTCCCCTGGGCTCCTGAGACAAATGCAGCTTTGCCAGTGCCTGAATGTCAGGCCCAAGAGACCCATTTGGACTTTTCTCCTCGAGTACTTTAGGATAACAAGTTTACATTGTTTAAAACCCGTAAATTTACGGGACTTTGGAACTACAGCAATAGGAAAATAACACAGACTTTGGTACTGGAAATAGGGTTCCTAACCCTAACAAAAAATGGAAAATGTGGGGTGGCTTTGGAAGTGGGTAGAGAGGAGAGCACTATAGAAAAAGCTCTGTTTCCTCAAATAGATTGCTGGTAGGAAGATGGAGATTAAAGATGCTGCTAGTTGTGGATCCAAAGGAATTGATAAGCTTGGTAGAAAATCTTTTATCTTCTTAGAGGAGGTCTATATCATCAGTGCGAAGTTGGCAGGCATGTGGACCTTGCATACCTGGCTGATGAGGCTCACGGGCAGGGGAGCACGCTAGCGGTGGCTGGAGGGGGGGCGAGGTGAGAGCAGAAGGCTTAGCTGGCTTGTGTTCTGTCATTCTCGGAAAGAAACAGGCAGGGGAGGCACTTAGCTGTTAAGCTGAGGCGATTCCTAAGTGCAGAGTTGATGGTATGACTTGTTTTCTTCCTTGTTCATATAGTAAAAATGAAAACAAACAGTGACTGGAAGGAAGCACAGCTAACACAAGAGAAGCAGGACCTGGGGACTTGGAAAATTAGCAGGCTAGTGAGATACCCAGTGAGTCACTGCCAGGAAAGCCCTTTCCGGAGGGAAACCCTAGGGATGGGCTGAACAACCTTCCTGTGAGTGTCTTCCTCCAAGGGTCAGAGTCCGAGTGCTCACTCAGAGGGTTCATTTGGATCTATGTCCACAGATTCCCCTCAGTTATGTCGGCAGAAGCAAGAGACGGAGGTGGGGTCGTCTCAGAAAAACTCATGGAGGAACCTGTTACCTAAGGGTGAGGATCCCGCGATGTACAGGGGAGATGCACACATTCTTGAGACAGTTCCAGCAGAGAAAAACGAAATGCCTGCCAGGTTGTACTAAAGGGGACAAAGAATGGAAACAAGGAGAGCTACTGGACCCCAAGTATTCTGCAGTCAAAAACAATCTCATAAAAGCACTCAGCTGCAAACATGGTGTACCGTGCTCTTGTGGCTTAGATCTGAGACTTCCCCCAGGAGGCGCCTGTGTTTGGAAGATGATTATGTAACTAGCACTGCAAAATGGAACTTTGACAGATACTTCTCCTTAGAGACCTTTCCTCAGCCCTGCAAGCAGGTGGAATATGCAGATGCCGCTGCCGGGGGGCAGGAGCCCACTTCCCACAAGAAGATGGGGGAAGGGATAAAGCAGGTGGGGAGGTCGGCACTACCTCTGCGTTTCCCTCTCCCCTCTATTTCTTGCTGTAAGATGCCCTTGCCAACTGATCTGCCCTCTGGGGAACTGGGCGACTGGCGCGGACCCCCGGAGGAGAACAAGAATGGGCCCTTCCGGGACCTACCCCGCTGGGCCCAGGCGGCACCGGCGCGTGGGCTTGGAATCAAGGATGAAAGCCCCACCCCACCCCTCTCCACTCCCCCTGTAAGCAACCTGCTGGTTCAGAGGTCTGGCTAAATTGATAGCAACTAAGGAACAGTAAGCAACTAAATACTAGTATTGCTTCATAGATTTTGCAGGCCTCTGGTCAGCAACCTGAGCATCTCTGTGGAAGATGACAGTAGGCAATGTAGCAAATATGGGGGATTCTCTTCTGTCTTGTCTCACTGTTTTGCTTTACTTTGATCATTTTTTTCTTTATTTTATATTCTGTTTTTATTGGTTTTATTCTGTTTTGTTGTTGGTTAAATTCTACTATACCTATTGGAATGGTCAGCTATTCTGAAGAGAGCAAGCTATACTATAGTAGCTATTGTATTCACATTATTTTTCTTCGAAATTCTGTACCAGTTCTACTGCTTTGTCTTGATTGACTTTGTTCTGTTATGTTCTGTTGGATTTTACTATCTTCAAAAAAAAAAGATGCCCTTGCCTACCTGTACACAGGGAGATTGTGATATAAGGCAAAAGGGTCCTCATCTCCTTAGAGCTAGCTTTAAATAAATTCTTTTTGCTTTTCACCAAAATGAATGACTGCCTTTGATTTGGTCAGTGGTGAGGAGAGGAACCTGAATGGCTGGTAATGATTGGATTGTGGAATGCCACACTCATCAGGGGAGTCATCCACGGATCAGTTCAGTACTACAACGTGCAGCTAGGAGGGAGGACCTGGAGCGTGGCCTAGAAGGGTGTATTCTTGTCTGTTCTCTCCTTGTCTCTCTGTCTCTGTCTCGGTCTCTGTCTCTCCCCCCCCAGCCTCTCTTCTCCTTCCTGGCTGCCATGAAAACTGATGTGAGCAGTTTTAAGCAGATTTCCTTTGCTGTGCCCTTTCGTCCACCTTCGTGTTTATTCCTAGGAGCCAGCTGACCATGGACTGAGTTCTCCCAAACCATGAGCCACTTTTAACCCTTCCTCCTTTAAATTGTGTCAAGCATTTTTGTGCCAGGAAAGGAAAGTGACTAATATCCTTGCATTAAAAGAAGAAGGGTGACTTTGAGGATGGAACTGCTGGCCACGTGGCAAAGCAGTGAGTCCCAGAGTATCATTCCAAGACCACTGGAGACTCTAATAGAATTACTGCATTTCAAAATTGCTTGGGACCAGGATTTCTGTTTCCTTCCATTTTCCCATTTTGCATGGGATTTATCCTATTTTAGGCAGAGATAACTTGCTTTTCACCTTCACAGACCAAAAGTAATTGCTCCCCAATGTGGGTTATATGGAGAAATCGCAACAAAATTCTAGGTTGTTTAGATAGCAAAATTTAGAATTTCTAAACTGATGAGATTTAGAACTGACTTAATGCCATAATGGGATGAAATCCTGTAATGAAAAAGGATGAAGGTATTTTGACTGTGAAACAGATGTGAATCTTTGGAGACAAGAAGGCAGATTGCATTAGACAGGCTAAGTGCCTCCCCCTCAATGCTCACATCATGACTCTTGTAATCCTTGAATAAGTTATGTTGTTCAGAAAAATGTATAACAAATTTGTGATTTAAGCCATTGAGCTTGCCGTAATTTATTACAGCAGCAATAGGAAACTAATACACATGTAAATCATTTAATTAAAAAATTAACTGAAATTAAGAACTCAATGCATGAGTTTAATAGCTAATTCTTCTCAGTCAAAGAAAGGATTAGTGAACTGGATTATAGCTCAATAGAAAACACCCAGGCTAAATCACCGAGATCAAGGAGGGTGAAAGATACAGAAGTGCTTTGCTGGCAGAGAGTAAAAGTAGGAAAAGGGATAGTAATGATTTTATAATAAAGATGATAAATTGGGTTGTATGGATACTTTTTAGAAAAACATAAATTACCAATTACCTCAAGAGGAAACCATTACTGAACTTGAAACAGTACTTTAAATTTCTCTATAAAGATACCTAAAGGCCCAATTGATTTTGGAAGCACTTCTACTGTGTTAGAGAGTAAAATTCATCTTTCTCAACCTATCCCATATTATATGGAAAGAAACACCTGACATTTCTCTTTATGAGATTATCAGAGTATTGTTAGCAAATCCCAAAATAGATGGGAATTAAAATTACAGGTTAATCTCAGTGGTAAAGGGGATGCAAATTTAAGCAAATATTAATAAACTCAACTCAGTAACATATAACACATGTAAATCATTATGACAAGACAAAAGTTACTTCTAGACACATTCCATGCAACATTAAACTAACTTATCACATTAACAGATTAAAGTTAAAAAACTGTAAGATTATAAAAATAGACACAGTGAAATAACTTTGTAAAATTAACCTCCTGCCAGACTCACAAAGCAGATAACACATGTTATCCCTAAAATGTGGGATCTAAAAAAGATGACAAGAAAGTAGAAGGGAGACTATTATTAGAGAGGAGGAGCAGAGTGAGGGGTGTAAGGGTGGGTTGCACGAATGCAGTCATGCATTACATGTGCTGAACCCCCAAACTAGAGGATGGGGATGGGCAAGGGGGTGATCATGAGGGGGAGATGATTAAAGTATGTCATGTACAGGTATAAACCTGCTAGAGTGAAGTGCATTAACCTGTATACTAATAAAAAGGTAGGAAAAAATGGGAAAAAAATCCACATCCCAATAATTTCTCAGCTGATTTGCCAAGAGGGAACTGTCTTAGCCAGATAAATAAGTTCTACTGGGCAAAAACCCTCTGGGTTAAACATCATACAACACAGAGAAATTCAAGAGCATTATCTCTGAAGCTGTAGAGAAAATCTTCCTCCTCCCAGCCTCGGACTCTGCCTTGGCTGAGGTCAGAGCATGAGAGTAACATGTATAAACGTGGAAGGGAGAGTGCCAGTTAACTGTTCGCAGGTAAAACAGTAGCCCATAAACTGCAGAAGAAGTATGCTAATGAGACTTTAGCAAGGTGACTAAATATGTGACCATAGAGAGATTGCTTGTGTTTCTATAGGAAAACAAGTAGTCGGAAAATGCAACTGAGGTTGCAGAAGTTTACACCAGAAGGTACAGAGATGCCATCTATCACATCTGTAGAGAGAAAGCTTGCTCATAAACAACTTAGGTGTAATAAGACCCCTGGACAGCTGCTCTGGCTGCCCCCAGCCATAGCCAGCACCAACTCTGCAGCCATGGGAATGTGCCATCTTGGATCTGAGTCCTTTGACCCCACACATTGGCCAGTAGGTCCCATGGAGCAAATACAGATAGTTACCGAATGTTTTCGAAAGTGTACTTTCTTGTACAAAGTAGTTTTTTGTCTTTTAAAATATTAAGATTGGATGTCTCACTCAACAATACATGACTGGAGTACACTAAAGGGATGTTTACCAATGAAATGGGACATAGGGCCAGAATATAAACACACAAATATGGCTGCTTGAAATATGACAAGGACAGCACTGTATCCGTAAGAGCGAGGATGCCCGCGCCAACAATTACTGGGGCAATCAGTTACCCATTTGAAAAAAAATGGGTATCTATGTCACACCACACACAAAAATCTGTTTCCAATATGAAAAGAAGTGGGATATTGAAAGGCAAAATTCATTTCACAACCTCTGAAACAAATAGCGTCCAGTGGCATTATTTCAGAGTAGAGATGGATTTTTCAAATAAGAAGTGACAAAAATCATACAGTAAGAAGTTGACAATTTCAAATACATTAAAATTTGAGATCTCTCTATGTTCAATGGCAATATTAAGAGAATGAAAATACAACCCAGAAACCAAAGGATGGCATTTCGAATGAACGCACCTGACAAAAGTGGTATCATAGTTACTTTTCTCAACACTGAGATGAAACACTCAACACCCAAAGTTAAAAGAAGAAAGGTCTATTTGGTTCATAGTTTGTAGAGGTCTCAGTTCATAGCTGGCTGTCTCGGAGGGAGGGTGGATGGCAGAGGGGCCTCGCGGAGGAGACACAGTCCACGCGGGCAGACGGCAGAAGCCAGTAAGGTAGCAGGCAGGAGGCCGCAAACTACAAGTTACGAGCACGCACACCAGCAGGCCTCTTTTTGCCTCTCATATTTACACCCATAATCCCACATCACACCATGAACCAATCCCTGTGTCACATCCTTGATTTGCTTGTATTTGCAGTTGTACCCTAAGCCCAGGTGCTCAGGGACTTATTCTCCAATGCCCTTAGGGAAGGCTGTACAGAAGACTGGACCGGGCCAGCCCTCTTCTGGCTCCAGGTCTCAGCCACTCTGCACCAGGAGGGCCTGGGACATCACACACCCTGGATCCAGCCACCTCCAAAGAGCCCTGCCTGTGACTGCATGAGGCTTTGGGGAAGGTACAGTGGGTGGTTAGACAGTTGACACTGGGTGGCTAGTGGCCAAACTGTATAAAGTATCTGTAACAACAATAGCAAAACGCAGTGCAAGTGCTCTACAGTGAATTCAAAGAAAGGCTTTCTAAGATAAGGAAGCAAACAAAAACTAGAAAAGGGCAACAAAAGCACAAAAATATACCAATTAGTCACGAGGAAACTGAAAATTATCCACCAGTGAAAGACTTTTATGGTACTTAGGCTGATGGACAAGAAGGACTGTGTTGATGCCACCCCTGCACTGGGCTGTTTAACAGTGGCTAGAGCATAAATTGCTTCAGTGACTCTGGGGAACACTGGTCATTCTCCAGTACATCTGAAAACATGCACGTTCTGTGACCCAGCATCTGCCCTTCCCTTTCTGGGTCGTTTGTCCTGTGACCCAGCTTCTGCCCTTCCCTCTCTGGGTCATGCATATATATTGGAAGCTGTGGATGCAGCATGAGACAGAAGACCTGCTTGGGCAGGCATGGGTGAGGACAGACTACAGAGACTGCAGTGTTGGCCGACAGGAGCCCACGCAGGGAGCTGTGATTACACAGTGAGTCTCAGCACCTGACGTGTGCCAGCTCACTGAGTTCCCAGGCAACCCTAGGAGGTGCATGCTGACACAGTCAGTGTTTCACAGAAAACACCAAGCATATCAAAGTGGAACTGTTGGGCTTGAACCTGGGTCCCTGAGATGGCAGCGCAGCTCTTTCCCACTGTACTGTGCAGCTTACACCGAGCACTGCTTTCCTTGGAGACCTCAAACACAGGCCAAACTGGACTGTGTTGTTTACGAGACCTTCATACGTGGAAAAGCCGTAAAGAAAAGAAAGGAATTCCTTGCACGAGACTACAGTTAGCCTGACTGCTGGGCATGCTGAGCTTCCCTGTCCCGGGCTTCTGCGGTGCTAGTTTCCAACTGCGGCTCCCCGAGAGCGTCCCTGCCCCGTCTGCGAGGCTGCTTTACCAAGAGAGCGCACACCCTCACCCTGGTCGGGATGTGTGCATCCTCCCCAACTCCCTACCCCGGGACCAGACGGTCGAGGAGTCGAGGCTTCGGAAAGTGACCTCAGGAATGGGATTCCTTCCGGCCCCTGTCAAAGTCACCCAGACAGCTGCCCTGTGCCTTCCACCGAGTCGGAACACCTTGAGGAAGTTGCCCGCTCTGAACCAGGAAGTACGTTCTTACTGGGCATGGAGTCGGTCACATCTTGACCTTGACCTTCCAGCCCCCAGAACTGTGCAAGAAGCTTCTGCTGTCAAAGTTGCCCCCCTGGCAGTGTTTAGTGATAGCGGCCAGAACAGACTAAGAAAATCACACATGCACACTACGATCTTTATTTCAAACTTGCATGGAATAATAGAAAAATTTTTTAAGCAAAAAAACAATGAGGCCCCCCAGGTGATGAAGAAGTAGAGGTGACGAAGCTTCTTCCTGGGGGACCCACTGTGCATGGAGGGTTTTCCCCTTGCCCAGGGTTAGCGTGGGTGCTCTGTGCCCTGTGCGCCTCTAGGATGCGGCCCTTCTGCCCCTCCTACTCCTGTGCCCAGGGCTGCTCAGCTTCAAGGCCGGGGCTGAGCCTGGAAGTGGCACTGGATTGTTTACTGCTGCAGGAAACACACCCGCCCCACGGTGGCCTCCACTTGCTCTCTGACCTGGGGCTCGCATGTGACACAGGTGCTGACACCACCATGGACAGCGGTTGCGAGTGACAGGACCATGTCAGAGATGGTTGTGATGGAAATCCCAGCGTGGCCAGTGCGACACAGTGATTCTGCTCCACTGGGATACCGGGAGAGTTTCCACTGTCCTATGAATCTCACTGGCTAGAGAAGCCTGGTGCATGCAGGAGAGAGCCGGACACATGGCCGGAAGAGAGTTGTGGAGGGACAGGTCCCCACACCCAGTGGAGGGCCTTTCCAGACCTGGTGGCCGTGGGATGCAAGCTTTTCTGTGTCTCAGTCTCCTTCACATAACAGTGGGATCACAGTCTCTGACTCATGCACTTGTTTGAGAAGATTTGTCAATATTTCTATAAAGTGTGTTGCATTAATTTTGTTTTTGACATACGAAACAGCAGTTTGATACAACTCATCCTGCCAGTACTAGTTTAGGTGTGCCCAGGCCACGACTGTGGATGGTGCACGCCAAGCCAGCTCTGCACACTGAGCCACTGAATGAGCTAAAGCACTCCGAGGTGAATAGCCTGCATTCTAAGACACGGTGTCTCTTTGTGCATTTTAATATGTCTGTAATTACAGTGTTTCCCAAACAAGGTTTCTGTGAATTGTCATGTTCCCTTTTTAACCAGAAAATCAGTTTTTAAATTGATGATGCATTTTACAACCCATGACGTTTCCAATTCAATTTCAGGCTCCATATCATGGCATGAAAATAATTCCTGAGAAGAAAAGAAAAGAGGTGATCTGCTTGTACTTGTAGTCTTGCACTGCAAGCCCGAGTGCTCAGGGACTTGCTCCCCGCTGTCCTCCGGGAAGGCTGAGCAGGAGACCGTGCTGCGCCGAGCACACCTGCCCTCTGCAGGCTCCAGACCCCGGCCACTCTGCACCTGTGCAGATGAGTAGAATCTAAGGCTCCGATATTCCCTCATTTCAGAATTCGAGTGCAGCTTAATGCCTTGCTTCTGTGAAGTCCAAGAAAGTTGCTTTGAAAGAAATGGGGTTTTACGTCTTCATTAGACATGAAAGAGATTTAGTTACATATACCTGTCAAATACATCGCTCACTTACAGGAGTAGATCCGGGCTGACTTTCAGCATCAAAAGCAGACAGAAGAGTCTGTCTGGGTAAGTCGTGCTCACTCGGGCCATGCAGAGCACATCTCGGCCAGATCTGCGACCCCCGGTCTGTCCACAGTGCTCAGTCTGTCCACAATGCTCAGTCCGTCCACAATGCCCACTCTGTCCACAGCGCTCAGTCTGTCCATGATGCTCAGTCTGTCCGCAGCGCTCAGTCTGTCCACGATGCTCAGTCTGTCCACAGCGCTCAGTCTGTTTGGAGGACGATCCAGAATCTGCTTCAATAGGAAGATTCCCATCCTAGTGCGCTGGAGACAGGTCCAGGCCCTGTCTGCTGTCCCGGACTCCTGCCGGGGCTGGCGTCTGCGCCAGATGTTTTATCAGTGACTGATTTGCCACCTCTCCCGCTTGTGCCTCCAGGTCCTGCTGTGTTGGCGTCAAGTGCTGCAGCTGAGCTCGTGATTAAATAGGAAAGACGTGCTCACGGGTCTTCATGGTGTGGGGCGGAGGCAGAGTGGCCCAGCAGGGGTGTGTGGAGAGGAGTGGTCTGAGCACCCTGCTACATAGGTTCATTTTTCCTGCATGGGATAAGCCTGTAATGTATTTTACAGTTTGAAGATATTTATTTTGCAACAACTTTCACTATGACGGCTTTCAAAAATAAAGCACACTTCCTTCTTGCTGGGACAAGTACCTAACACTCACTACTTAAAGGAGGAGAGGTTTGTTTTGGTTCCTGGTTACCATTCTTGGTAGACTGGGTCTACGGGAATAAATGGCATGGTAGAGGGTGTGGTGGAGGGAAGCTGCTCACATCATGGTGGCCAGGAAGCAGAAAGAAAAGGGAGGAGCCGAGGAGGGAGATGCAGGATTTCAGGCCCCACTGTTAGTCACCCCCTCTTCCACCAATCCCACCTCCTAGCAGCAACTGGATTATAGCACTCCCATGACCCAGCAGCTTCCCAAAGCCCTGCCCATGAGTATATGAGGGTTTGGGACAACAACATCAAGGTCCACACCGTAGCACAGTCACCAAGGGAAAATTAAGATTTAAATTCCTGTTTCTCAAGAAATTGCATGGTAATCAATGCATTACCCATAAAATACTTATTATCATTATCCAGGAGAAAAGCAGAAGACTCCAGTGTCCCAAAGAAGCCTCTGCAGTTTCTAAAG
The DNA here is from genome assembly GCA_004363535.1 of Dasyprocta punctata. NCBI lineage: Eukaryota > Metazoa > Chordata > Mammalia > Rodentia > Dasyproctidae > Dasyprocta > Dasyprocta punctata. The sequence goes on along the minus strand of RJWM01005199.1, from coordinate 26,642 downwards.
CTGACCACCACTGTAAGAAGCCCATCAGAGAGAGCCAGGTACACGTGTGGAAATGTCACCCTGAGCCCTGCTAATAGGAGCAATTAATACATGCGAACTAAAGACGTGTGGCAGCCAAAAGGACTGCCCACAGCACTCACAGTGTGGCCATTCAGCGGTGCTCACAGTGAAGCCACAATTGCCCACATACTGGATGATGGTCACAAAAATATTTGCAAGGAGTTAAATAATGCAAATTCTACATTAATGCTGTTAGTTCTAAAAATGGTAAATCAGCTAGCTTATTTTTTAAAATGAGGATCATTTAATGCAATAAAAAAACCTAAAGATGTTGGAAGCTGTGTCAAAGGTCTTTTAACATACTGTACATTCCTCTAAATTTAAACATTGAAGAGAAAATCATTTGCATCAGTGGAGCTATTTTAAATAAAATTTTGATGATGTTTTAAGTTACAGAAAAAAATTTAGTTTACTTTATTAAGAGAGTATATTTATAGCTCAGAAATAATTTTGCTTTATTTATAATTCCTACTGGCATTCATTTTGATACAATGTCAATCAAAAGGTTACACAGTCACAAGTCATATACACATGTCAACTATAATATTTTTGTGGCAAAGTTGACTTTAGGTATGAAAAATGTACCAGAACTTACATTGTTACAATACTCAGTCATACCTTTGAAGTATTTCAACCTTGACTTACTGCTTTGTAAACCAACTTGGTGCTTGAAAATGATACTACAGTTTTTATCAAGTTCTCTACAATTAAGTTGCATGTTGCTCAAAAATCTTCAATTGAAGAATTTGACCTAGTTAGTTCTAAAAATAGTTGAGGATTTAAAGCAAATTATAATTACTGAAATATTTATCTGTCTTAAAGCAAGTAAGAAACATATAATCCTGAGCAATGAAAATTCAACAAGCAATAGAACTAAACTGTGAAACTCTTCCCTGCATGTTGAACAATATCAGCTGTTGGGGAGAAACTTTAGATGGAAGTATGTTTGCTAAATGTTTTACTGTGGAAAGTTCCAAACACACATAAAGCTGAAGGAAGTTTACGGGAACAGTCACACACCCATGACATCGTCTTGTATCATTAATAACTGCTACACTCTGTCACAGTGTATCCTCATCATCCACTCCGCAGTGCATCCTGTTTGCTTTCATTCATTGAAATGCAACTTGTGGATAGCAGTGCATCTCACCCCTAAATATTTCAGCATGCATATAGCTAACTCACTTTCGTGTATGCTTGTAATTCTTCTCATGTAGAATTTGTGTACTGTGCAGGGTACAGTACAATTTTCAGGGTGGTATTGGGAGAGTTTTCATAACACCCTGGCTAACCAAAGACACTGAGAGCATTTGCCATTTCCGTCTTGTCCCGGCTTCCGTGCCTCCAGCCGGCCACTGCCCATTTGCTCCACTGTCAGTGAGCTCTGTGTATTCTGGGGCTCCTAGGAAAAGTGGCCTCTGATGGTGCAGTCTTTTCTGTTAAGCACTTTCTTTCATTAGAATAATAATTTAGGGATTCCCACATGGCTGGATCACTGGTGTTTTGTGGTGCTGTTTGTTTGTGTCAAGAGTGCCCCGCAGTTTCCTTGCCCTCTGAGCTGGGGATGGGCACATTTCCAGCTTGGGGTGACTGTGGCTGAAGGGCTGGGAACACTGTTTTCTGTAGACATATGACTTCATCTCATGGGCATATGCTTGTTTTAGAAAAAGCTGCCCAGTATTTTCTTTCGTGCTTGTAGCATTGTGAAATGTCACCAGGAATGTATGAGAGTTCCGGCTGAGTCACGTCCTCGCGGCGCTCTGGGCCTTGGGGGCTGCGCTCTCTGGGGCTCTGTGAGTGAGTGAGGACTCGGTGTTTTGAATTTGCTGTTCCTGGCGACCGTCACCTTGCTCACCTTCTCGCGTCCGTGCCGACCGTTCCTGTGTCTTCTTTGCACTATTTTGCTTGTTATTAATTAGGTCATTTGCGCATTCATCAGAGAGCTCTAAGGGTGCTCTACATGTCCGTGATAAATGTCCTTGTCAGAAACATTTTGGAAACATGTTTTTGCATTCTGTGTCCTGTCCATTCATTAATACTATCTTTCAATGAGAAGACACAAATTTAATGATGTCAAATTAATAATTTTTATTCTTATAATTACTGCTTTTTTACATTAAGAAGACACAAGTTACAAAAATATTATTTTGTATTTTTCTAGGGCTTTCAGAGCTTTTAATTTATTTATACAGTGGCTTATGTGTATAGTGTGAGTTTGGAGAGGGTTAGATATTTTTTTTTCCCTAGCAACATGTTGCCCCAGATCCATTTGTTGAAATGACTTTTTCTTCCACACTGTATTGTTCGGTGCTATTCTTTAAAATTAGTGACCTATGCTTTAAAACTCTCTACCCTAATTCAATAATCCACATTTCTATTCTTATGTCAGCGTCATATTGTTTTCTTTATTTATTGCTACAGCTTTACAGTCAGTTTTGAATTTTGGTAGCTTCCTGACTTTATTCCTTTTTAAAGATTCATTTTAATCCTCTAGGTATTTCCATTTCCATTTCTTTTTAAAGTTTCAAAATAATGTATCAAATTTTATTAAAATGCCTTGTAGATTTGCTTCAAAGATTGTGCTGATTCTGAAATCAGCTTCCAGCGCAGTGATGTCCCAAGAAACAGCCTTCAGTCCATGAACAAGGCCTGTCTCCACTTCCGTTAGGGATTGTGCTATCCAGGCTTTTAGTATCACCTTGGCCAGTGCCTTTTGGTTCAGGGTTGGGGAATGAGGAATGGAAGAAAGGTAGATGATGTTTGGCAAAGCAGAAGTGATAACTTCTCGTGCCCTACTGCGTGGTTCTTCGGGTACACTAGCATCAGGCTCTTCCCAACGGTCCCTGTTGTCCTTTACTGGCTGTAGGGTCTGTAGTGATGTTCTCCTTTTTATTCCTGCAATCTGCAATTTCTGTTCTCTCTCCCTTTTTTTTTCATAAATCATACTACAAGTTTATAAATTATTTTATTTTGAAAACCCAAACTTTTGGTTCATTAACTTTTCTGTTGCTTTTATTTTCTCTTTATTATTAATTCCAACACTTATCTTTATTATTTTGCATACATACTTATTTTGGGAGAACTATTTCTTGCTTCTAAAGCTGAAGCTTTCCATCACTGAACATGCACCACTGTTAGGCTCGTATTTTTAAAATATGAGCATTTAATGCTTAAATTTCACTGCAAGCACTATTTCAATTACATCCCGTGGATTTCTAACTAATATTCTGCAAGTTTAAATGCATTTTTATTATCATTGTAGCCAAAGTAATTTTTTCTTTCCCTTGTGATTTTTTTGATCCATGGTTATTTAGGAGCTTATTGCTTAATTTCCATGTGTTAGTTTTTCTAGATAGTATATATTGATTTCTATGCAGTCTAGTCAGATAACATATTCTATATTCCTGCAGCCCAGTTTGACCTCACTGATACTAGTTTCAGGGCCTGGCATACATCCTGTCCTGGTGATTGCCCACCCATGTCCTTGGGTGGGCTGCAGATTTTGAAGCTCTGTGCCCACTGCTCTGTAAGTATCAGTTTAAAGGTGACGGGTAGTGTCATTTAGGGTTTCCATAGCAGAACTGATTTGCTGTGTTCCTCTGAAGATTATTTTTATACCAAAAATTTTACAGTAAAGTTAGTTTTGATGTTGTGCCACTTCATAGACAATGCACACGTGTTGCCCAGTTGTAACTTACCATTATCTGATATTTTGTACTGTATTTATCTTGTGTAACATACCTACATATGCTATCAACCCCACAATATTGTACTCTTAAGTTTTGTTTTAAGCCACTGTATATATTTAAAGAATGAAAGAGAGAAATGGTATTTTTTATAGTTGGCCACATATTTCTCTTTAGTGTTTCCTAAAGATTTGAGTTTTCATTTCACACAGTTTCTGATTAGCCTAAAGAATTTAGAATATAGTGTATCCATGCAAATACACAGGTTACTATATTTACATATTTAGTAAACCATGCTAGAACACATGTTAAGATACACATATTTATGATTTGCACGTTACTTATTCTCAAACGTGTCTAGTGTTCCTGTCAAATTGTAGGGTCGCCTTACCTTTCAGGTGTTCAGCGACAGTAGGAAGTGAAATCTGTCTCAGGGCAGCTGCCATAGGTGAGTGGCCTTCGTTTCTGACACAGTGGTCAGTTCTGCCCCGTGCAGGCCAAGGCCATGATCAGACGGCAGAGGAGGGAGCTGCCTGATTTCCCGGGGAGGTCAGTGGTGTCTCCCACTTGTCGAGCACTAGGACTGGACCAGACCTCTGTGAGGTGCCCATGCAGGGACTGACCCTCAGACAGGCGGGGGAACCTGCTGAAGGGTGTGTCCCCAGAACTGTCTGGGCTCAGAGAGTGCATCCAGGGAGGTGTGTTTGTGCCACCGTGGCCTGAACCTGGTGAGCCAGAGAAGGTGTCTGCAGCCGCAGAGATGGCTCCAGAGGACTGACGGGAACTCCCCAGGACAGCTCAGTCCGCTTCACCTGGGCCCCAGGAGTGTGTGTGCTCCTGTTCCTGGTCTCCTTTGGAGAGGAGGGCCGAGCACAGGATGAGGTAGGGTGAGGTGAGGAGCTGGAGCCTGGCTGAGCTCTGCCAGGCCTGCTCGTCCCACGCTGAGCTCTTGCATTTTGTTTTCCCTTTATAATATTGCTCATGCATTTTTATTTTCACTTTTATTGGCTTTGGTCATTTCTCTTCTGCACCGTTCTAGGTTCACAGCAGAGCTGGGCAGCCAAGAGAGCAGGTTCCAGGTGTCACCCCACACAGCCACCCAGGCTCACCTCCCGCTGCAGGTGATGGGCCAATGCTGATACATTATTATAGAGCAGAGTTCACAGGACCCACAGGGTCTCACGCTGGTGCCCCACATCAAGTGGCCTTGGACAGGTGGACAATGACACGCGTCCTCCTACAGAGCGTCACACAGAGCTGTTTTACCGACCTAAATGTCTTCTGTGTTCCACCCACGCAGCCCTCCCTCCTCTTGCACCCCACAGTCGTGGCCTTACACTGTCCCACAACTTGACCCTTTCCAGAACGTTGCTGAGCTGGAACCGCACAGCCTGCAGCCTTCAGCCTGCTTGTCTCCCTCGGCCCCTGGTATCTTCTCATGACCTGGAGACCTCGCGTCCCACGCCCGCAGGAAGGAGCTGTGTCCCCGCACCACCCTTTGACAATTGCACAGGGGCGCGAGGAGCTTTTAATCCCACACACACCCTGGCAGAGGGGTGGCCTGTCTCCATTGTGCAGACACAGGAGGAAGACCAGTGGCCACAGGTCACACGGCCATCACCCCAAGTCCAGGACTCCAGCCCTGTCCCTACTCGTGCTCCGGTGTTCCCGGGACAAGAGCGGCAGGGAACCCATGACACAGGCAGGCTCTCCGGCCCTTCCCGAGGCCGACTCCATCCCAACCTGCATTTTCACAGGGCCCCCCCGGGAGAGCCTCTCCGCTGTGGGCTGAGCTGTCTTTTGAGAACTTGCGGTACCTGCTTAGCTGCATGATGTTCTGTCTTCAGAGTCAATGTGATGCTTTTCGAATGACAGGAGAACTTATCTTGGGTTAGGAGAAGCCTTCTCTCTTTTGACAGATGTAAAAGAAAGAGGCCCTGGACCTCAAGCTCAGAGTCCCAAATTCTGACCCCCTGCCACCAGCATTTAACCCATGCGCAGACTCCCCTGGCTCAGCAGCGGGACAAAGAGGGGACACAGCCCGAGCCAAGATGAGCTGGAGTGCAGGGTCACCTCCCGGATTCCTAGTGTGATTCTCATCCCGGACACTCCCAGGGGGCGGGAGATGTGGGGACAGGTCAGCACCAGGACACAGAGGCAACGTGCAAAGCACAGCGCAGTAAGCAAGCACGAGGGGTGTGAGTGGCCCTGGGAGGAGCACAGTGATGGCACCGCCTTCAAGCTAAATATCGACCAATGAGAGAGTGGCTTCGATTGTCCCGGGCTCAAATAGCGGACGATGAAGGGGTTCTGGAGAGGCGGCTAGGCTCCCTCCCACTGTGCCTGACCGCAGCATCTGCGTACTTCAGCCACAGTAGCCTCTACACTGCAGTTGCTGTCTTTGGTAAGAGCACCTGGCCTTGTAGCTAGGGTCACCTGGCAGGTGTCTGACACGTGTCACTCCTCGTCACCATCACTGTCACTGAGGCTGGCACTACTGTCCCCAGCTTGGGGTAGGGAAGTCCCAGGGCCAGAGAGCTGCACTGGGAACGGGTTTGAGCTGCCAGAGGTGTTCGCACGTTTGAGAGTTGAGTTTGGGTTCTACTTCGGGTCCCTCCTTTCCCTGAAGGCCCGTGGATCTGTGGTGGTTTACGCTCTTCAGGGCATGTTTACCCAACAGGCGAACTGGAGCAAACCTGTGCGTGAGCTTTATCAAAAATAGAAATAGACAAAGAAATCGGTTATAAAATGTTCATTAGCTCACAGAGTTCTGAGTAAGAAACATCACGCGGGAACCAGTTTGAGGTGTGGCACAGCCCATCAGGGTTTGGGGGCGCCCTGCCAAACTGGCGCCTTTCTGACAAAGGTATCGAACAACAGGCTCAGCATCTAGCTGGGCCTGGCCCTGCAGATGTGGCAGTGACTGCAGCCCGGGACTGGCAAAACCGAGCTTCCAGGGACAGCAAGCTGTTCAGCTCAGGGATTTGTTAGTCCCAGTGCGTTCCAGGACCGAGCAGTGGCTCAGTTCCTCGCCTAAGAAGAGAACACTTTCTCCACGCGTCACAGAGACACCCTAAGCCCCCGGGTCCTCCCGGCCGTGAAGCTGCTTTGGATCTGATGTAGTGCCGAGCAGATGCCAGCTCCGGCTCTTTCCTGTCTGCGGTCACAGCTCAGGAAAGCTCCTCGGATTTTCACCTTGGCGAGCTTCACAGGCAGAGCCCGCAAAATGGCAAACACAGGCCTTTGACTGTCACTCTGCCCACGGTTCTGCCCCGAGGATGACGAACGGCCCTGGAGAGGCGGCTGGGCTCACTTCCTGTTGTGTGGCGGGGCTTCAGGAAAATGAACGATTCGAGGGACAGTGGTGTGCGGAGGCCACGAAGTCTCAGGCTTATTTCAAAGGAACGCGGAGGCACAGCTGTAAACAGATGAGAGTGAGGGGGGGACCCTGCCCCTCGAGGGACAGGCGGACGCCTCTGCACAGACCCTGCCCAGGCTGCGGCAGGATGCCGGTCCTGTCTCGGCTTACAGCGCTCGAAGAGCTGGGTTCCTGGCCACGCAGTCATCCGCACTGTGTCCACAATTCCTGTCCATCGTTCTTGACACAATGCCCCTTGTCATTGTCAGAGGCCAAGACTGCATAGTGACCATTCCATTCGGAAGCCTCAGGGCAGCACAGCGCCCTTGCACGACGCTGACTTGGGTCTGCTGGGGTCACCTGAGCCCCCAGCTCACATTCTCCAGAGAGAATGCAGATAAGGCCCAGGAACCCTACTCAGTTCCCCCGAAAGGGACATCTTGTAAAATGGCGTCGTCACAGCCAGGATTCCGACATCGATGAAACCGACGGACAGGAATTCTGTCACCAGCGATCCCTCTGACCATTTCTCACCCTTCTTTGTCACACTCGGTGTCTGACCTTGTTGTTCAGCCCACAGCCTTTCCCCCTCAGCCCCTGGCCCTTCTGGGGCTGCCCTTCCCCGACGGGCTGCCTGGTCCAGCCTCAGTCCCTCACAGTGAGTGACCTGCGGACCTGGTGTGAGGACCGAGGGGAGAGCACGAGGCCTGGGTGTCTCCAGGGGGCGCACGCTCAGCCTCAGCTGCCCCGTCCCCAGCGGCCACACCGGGAGCAGGCATGTGAGCAGGGCCGGGAGCTCCTCTGCTCCCTCCTTCCCCGGGGACGCCCGAGACACAGCTGTGCACACACAGAGCGCACCCAACACACAGACGGCACACACGCCACGCACTGCCCACTGTACACGCCACACCGCAGACACGCGCTCGCACCGTGTGCTTGGGGGTGCAGCTCAGGACGGCGGAGTCTGAGGTTCTCTGCTGCCCAAGGGGAGGCGGACTGGGTGGGGTGCAGAGCTGGGTGCACTCTGCCTGCTGCCTGCTAGAGAAGCCAGTCCGGGGTCCCCACTGTGGTGCCCCTGGGTCTCACGGCCATCGCCTCAGGTCAGCACACCGGTCCGCACACCACCTCCTCCCTGCTGAGCCCGCGGCTGAGCCCCAGGCAGGCTCCTCTCAGGACAGCGGGCCTCTTCCTGCCTGGGACCGAGAACCCGAGGGGGCCCGGAGGCGGCTCTCGGCACCCTGTCCAGCCCGCCTGCCCTGAGGTCCTCATCTCTGTCCTGCACACTGGGGGCTCCGCAGCACCCACTTCGGGGGAGACGAAGTCCAGCATCACTAGCTACTCAGTCCCACACCGGGTCCCTCTGGGTCAGCTTTGGGCTTGGGGCGCAGCTGGAGGGTCGGCAGGGTGGGGCTCCTCCTCGGCCTCCCTGGCTGGGGAGTCCATGCCCACCTGCTGGGTGCTATATGCCAGAGCCCAGGGGCGTCTCACAGTCTTTTCCCAAGAGGATGGAGGAGGGCACATTGTGACTCACAGTTCAGAATCAGCTCTCCCCTGTGAAAACGGACAGACAGGTGGACAGACAACCAGACGAATGGCGTTTTCCTCTTACTGGCTACCACACTAGTGAAGAGCTTGTTGTCAGAGCTTCGACCACAAGCCCTCCCTCCCTCGCCAGGCACCTGGAGTTGCAGGGCCACCAGCTGAACCCCAAAGCAGCCACAGTGTGGAGTGGGTGTCAATGGAACCGATCTCTTTAACCAACAAAACGGGGACGCTGGGCTGTGGCCCCGTGAGTGCCGGAGACATCGCTCATTCCAGCGTCGGGGGGGACAGTGAGACGCTGGTTTCCCTTTACCCTGATTAACACCGGTGGTGGGGACAATCCTGCCTTGTGCTTCTGTGACATGGAGTGCGGCCCAAACTCCCAGGGCCTGCAAACGGTTCACTCGTCCCCAGAGCTCCCAGAGCTGCTGAGAGGGGACCGTGGAGGCCCGGCCGAGGACCAGCCGGAGAGTGAGGCCCGGTGTGGGGGCCGGCTCGCGCACAACACGAAGCCGGGACCCAGCCTACCTAGTATATATATATAAATATAAAATTTACTTTAGTTTAAAAGCGTATATAACATGGCATGAGATTCTAAAATAGCGTAACGGAAAACACAATCATCTATTTTCTTTTACTATTTATGTCTTTTGTGCGTTTATTGTCTTTTCCCAGGTGGCATTTTTCTTTATTTCATAATTTGATTCATACCTATGAGAAAAAATTTAGATATTATAAAGACATAGAAAGCAAAAAGTAAGAGCTTTTAAAAAAAAAAAAGCAAAAAGGTAACAATTCCCTTCTCTCCATCCCCTCCCCACACCCTGGATCTCTGTCCAAACTTTGCACTATTTTCTTTTTTATGTAAATTGTTTCATGATATATAGGTCCCATAAATTGTTTTTCAATGAACATCATCATGGAAATATTTCACGATAGTATAATTAAAGCTATTTCATTCTGTTTAATGGTTTTGCTTACTTTATTAGTAAGCATTTAGCTAACTCCCTAATGGTGACTACTTAGGGTGGCTCTATATTAATGCACGAACAAACATGCTAATAGTTTACTAAATAGATAAAGTTCTTATATTTACTTGTATATCTTTACACTCCTCTCTTCTTTTAAAATTCAGATTTTTATATGAAAGTTGCAGTATTAAAAATGGCTAATGGCCTAGGTGGGTAGTATGTTAATTGAAAGGGTAAAGAACTGAGGTTTTAGTAATTCCATTTTTACTTGGTTATGTTCAAGTCAACAAGCCAAAAAGCCACCTAAAGCTAACTCTTCTGAAACAGAGTGGTCAGTCAGGTGAGATGGAGGATTATATTCTAGAGTAAGGCTGTTCACGCCTACAGAATTTCTGGAGAGGCTCCTCCATATTTCTCAGGCACTTCCTGCCTGTTCCACTCCTTTGAAGCTTCCTGAATTGTTTCAACTTCCTTTTAACTACTAGGACCCTTTGGAAGCCGATTATATCAACTTTTAAAATTCAAGATGTTTGTAACAAGTACTGTTAGCCTTCAGTACCTTGCATGTGTGTGGGGGGGTGCAGAATGAAGAAAGTAAGTTTCTTTCTATAATTCCAGTTTTGACAAGCTCGACTATGAGGACAATATATGTAAGACGCAATTCCTTAGTGTATGAAGTCAGGACGGCTTGCCTTTTCTTTTATACTTGTACACTTTTGAATAATTAGTGGATATTCAGATTTGCTTTAGATGCCTGGTTTTGATTATACTGTTCTGAAATTTAGTTTTGCTTTTGTCTACTGAATAAAAGTCTGGGTTCTTTTTTCACTTCAAAAAGAGTGAAGATAAATTTAGCTAGCTATACAAAACAAGCAAATGAAAAATATTTATAATAATCTGACAACAGAGGGAAGTGTTTATACCTCACTGTTCCCTCACCTGTTTTGGTGGATTTCATTGCTGAGATAAAGACTTTGGAAACTGCCTCTGCCTTTTAGGACAGGGTCAACACATAGTACTCACAGCCCAGAAATTCATCACACATTCCTGTAGTTCCGTCAATCCAGGATTTAGTTCGTTACAGGGTGTGTGCTAACAACAAGGGCTAGCCACACTCCCATTGCGGAACTATTTACTCCCATAATTGAAATATTTATTTAATCTAGAAAACAGTGTAACAGTATAAAATAATTTTAGATTACAAACAAAAGCAGAATTTCTTGTTTCTTTTCTTCCGGGCAAGATTTTCCTGAAGAAAATACAGAGTAATTACTCAAAGGACCAATCCTCTGATTCCAGCCGACCTGGTTTTTAGCAGAGGACCTGCACATAATAAGCCCCTGGGAGACGCAATGCCGAGTTCAGACCTGGAGGACTTCCGCTCCTGAGCTCACCTCTCCAGCTGGGTCACTCTGGTGGGCAGCTTTGCCCAGCAAGCCTCCGTTTCTTAGTCTGTAAAATGGGGCTAGTAATACTCGAATGCTCAGGCCAGGGGTGGTGGCACACACCTGCAATCCCAGCACTTGAGAGGCTGAGTCAGGAGGATCGCCCTGAGTTCGAAGCCAATGTCAACTACATAGTGAGTTCAAGGTCAGTCTGAACTACAGAGAGAGACACTGTCTCAAAAAAAAAAAAAAAATAACGATAATGGTATGCCATGGGAAGTTAAAGACGAATGCATGAGATCATCTCCTATACAGCACAGCATGTAGCCAGCAGCACACGCATGGATATGAGTTAATGGAAATGGATGGCTGTGATCTACGTGTTGGGCGTGAATTAACCTAACAGAAGTTACAAAGACTTCCTTGGAAGAGTCACTAACTTTAAAAACGTGAAGATATTTAATATTAAATGATCATGAGGTGCATAGAGATGCTGTACTTACTATGTATTTATATCAACTCCATGGACACATAATCGGGATTCCACAAAAATTACTCATTTAAAACAAACGATCCACTGGCTTCAGTAGTCCACAAAATAGCAAAAGCATTGTCACTTTCTAATTCTAGAACAGTCGCATCACTTCTAAAATACATCCTGTATTATGCAGATATGTGGTGCTGGGTCTTGTTGAAGGCCTTTTCTGCATCTCTCCAGATGATTGTGGAATTTTTATCCTCGACTCTATTTATGGGATGGGTCGAGTTTATCGACTTATGTGTGTTGTACCATCCTTCCGTCCTTGGGATGAGGCCAAATTGGACACAGTATGTGAACTTTTTGGTGAGTTGTTGGATTCTGTTTGCAAGTATTGGATTGAGGATTTTTGTATCTGTATTCAGCAAAGATGAACCTGCAGTTTTTTGGTTTTGTTTTGTTTTGTCTTGTTTTTTTGCTGAGTCCTTACCTGGTTTTGCAAAGGGTAATGCTGGCTTCATGGAATGAGTTTGAATGCATTCCTTTCCTTTCAATTACCTGGAAAAGCTTGGAGAGCTGTGGTGTTAGCTCTTTTCTAAAGTTCTGGTAAAATTCAGCAGTAAATCCGTCGGCTCCTGAGCTCTTCTTTATCACTGCATCAACTTCATCCCATGCTCATGGGTTCTTGGTGGTTTTTATGTCTCTTTGGTTCAATTTTAGTAAGTCATATGTGTCTAAGGATTTATCTATTTCTTCCAGGTTCTCCTAAATACTGAAATACAAGTTTTCAAAAATAGTTACTAATGATCCTCTGGATTGAGTGGTGTCTGCTATAATTTTGCCTTTATCGTTTCTGGCTTCGTGGATGTGTACAGCAGGAATTCACCTCAAACTGCTAAAAGCCATAAACAGCAGACTTAAAGCCCACAGCGTACTGAGTGGGGAAAGGCTGAACACATTTCCTGTAAATCAGGAGTGAGAGGAGGATGTGCGCTCCCACCACTCCTGTTCTGCACAGGACGACCAACTCTAGGGAGCGGGAGCGGGCCAGAGAAAGACGTAAAAGGATACGAGCAGGAAAAGATGTCAAAGCATCCCTATTGCAGATAATATGGTTCTTTATGTAGAAAACCCACAAAGACTCCACCAGAAGACTTCTACATCTGATAAAAAAAAATTCAGCAACTTTGTAAGACACAAAATCACAATCACACAAATCAGTAGTGTTGCTATGCACCAGTAATGAATGCCAGGAGGCACAAGTCAGGAAGCAATGGCATTCACTGGCCTTCCTGGGCATTGTGAGATTCAAAGTACTGAGACCTTCAGAGCGCGGCGCTCTGTGCCAGGCTCTGGCGGGCGTGAAATGGAAGCTAGCCGCAGTGAAGCCAGCTCTGCTCGGCCCTGGCCCTGGGGCCTTGGTTCACGTGTGGTGAGGCCCAGCCCTGGTCTGGGGGGTGGGCTGGGTGTGGTGGGGAGGCATGGGCTCCGTCGTGGTCCGGTGTGGGCTGGGCCGTGAGGGGTGAGTTCCGTGCAGGACACTTGCTCCGGTCCTGGCCTAGTGCTGACCCGGCTGGGAGCCCTGGCCCCCTGCTTTCTCACATGCCGTCAAATGTCAGGGGAGGAAGGAGGAGGGAGCTAACCAGCCCCTGCGCTAGGTCAGGGTCGCTGCCCCCGTGGCCGCTTTCCCTTCGTGTCCCTCCTCGCCTTGTCAGGAGCACAATAGGTACAGGGTTGAGGCTGTTCGCTTGAGCATCTGAAGTGTTTTTCATCCCAGCTGTGGTTTTGCGCAGAGCAAAGCCTTTTCCTCCCACTGGAAACCCGCAGGAGCCCACGGAGCCATGGCCAGCTCGGGTGGGTGCGGGGCTATGACCCCACGGACAGCTTCTCAGCCGTGGGCGTGCCGGGCCTGTCCCCGGGCCTCTGCTCCTCCCTCTGCTCTGGCCTAGGGAACCCCCTAAGCCTGGCAGAGCAGGATCCCTGGTGTCAGAAGGTCCCCGCTGAGGGCCAAGGCCCCACCGCACAGCTGCCTGGGTCTTTGTTGTGAGTGTGCCCAGCGAGGTCCCCCAGGCTCCCCTCACCTGCCTGTGTGAGTTACGTCCGCCCTGCACACGGCGCAGGTGGCCCCGTGTGTGCGCCCGGGACAGCGTGATCACTGGGAAGGCAGTGCGCACACATACACCGCTTTCTCTTGCTGACCCTGCCCAACAGGGGCCCAGGCTGCGTCTTTATCCTTCTCCAGTTGCCATTCTTTCCATCTTTCAGCTCCCAAACTGAGGCTCTGAGCTGCCTCTCCCTGCAGTCTCCTCTCCATGGGGTGGAGACCAGCCCCACCCCTTGGAGTGGATTAAACGATGCCCCCTGCTGACTCCCCAAGTTATGACTGCATCCTAACCCTGGGACCTGTGAGCCTCAGGTATTTGGAGATGTGATTAGTCCCCCATGGAGGTCATCCACTTAGAGTCCACCCTAAACCTGGTGACAAGCGTCCTTAGAAGAGAAGAGACAGAGAGAGGATACCCAAGGCCAGGAGGTCCCAGGTGAAAGGAGACCCGGCCTGGGCTGAGCCTACCGGCCTGGGCCAGCAGACGCTGGAGAGAAGCTTCAGACAACGACCTTCCCCCAGAGCCCAGGGCGGGCCGTGCCTTGGGTTGGACTTCTATCCCCAAGACCGTGAATGCTGACTTAAGCACCTGGTCTGTGCTAGTTTTCCCTGGGCAGCAAACAGAAGCCTGGATCCACACCTGGAAGGGGCCACCATGTTGCCATTGCCCGATGCCTTCTCCTTGGTGGCCGCACCCGTGAGCTGGAAGCACCTGGAGGACACCATCCCCCCGGGCCCTCAGAAGTGCTCAAGGGCCATGTCCTCCCGCTCGGCCCGAGGCCCAGCTCCCATCCTGGGTGCAAACTCAGGGGTGGACCTGGGTCCCCGCTGGGCTCCTCCTTGCTCTGTCAGTGCTTTGGGCTTCTAGGCTGTGCCGCTGATCACCCAGGCTGCATTGTCAGCTTTCCGAGGGGCCCCGCCCATCCAACGGGAGAAGTGCAATGTCACTTACACCTTCACATCCGGGAGGACCCGGGCGAGGCTGGCACACCCAGAGCACCTGCACCCGAGCCTGATCCTGGTCACAACTGGCCATGCTGGGCGCTGTCCTCAGGCGGCCCCTGAGCTCTGTGCCACATCTAACAGCCCAGCCGCAGCCTTGAGCTGGCACCAGGCTCCTGCAGGCAGTGGGGGAGACCTGTGCACCCCTGGCCCAGAGAGATCCCGGCCCAGGATCCCTGCCAATGGCGAAAACACTTGCCTTTAATTGATGCCAAATATCTGCCTTTGGAAAAGTGTCATTGTCACTTTTGCGGGAAACATAAACCCCTGATGCTTCTCGACGTGAGAACTTGGGTTGTGTTCGGGAAGAGACAGCAGAAGTAAAATAAAACAGCACACATTGCAGGAAATGTGATGTTTAAAAGGCAGTTTGTCCTCAGTCCGAAAATCTGACATTTTAAAGCCACCTGCGATTTTTCTAAAAGAAATATAAAAAGGTCTATTTCTGCCTAGTGAGAAAATGGATAAAGTGGGGAGAATTTTGCCTACCAAAAAGTCACATTTTCATTTTCTGCCTTTGGGAAGGGAGGTGCGGGCGAGGGGGCTCTGCCAGGCCGCAGAGGAGGAGGGCGAGGGCGCGGGTGAAAACGTGGCGGGAGCTGGCTGCGCCCCTGACCCCGGAGACGGTGCGTCTCTGCGATGACCTCACCCATGTCAGAGGCCTGCATCGGGAGGTTTTCACATGGTGCTTCCCAAACGACAGCACCGAACTCGGGGTCTGTGTCGTGGCTGTTTTCTGTTTGCTTTATGTTTATTTCCAGCTTTGGGGCCCGCTAAGGTCCTGCAGGAGCCGCCCCGGGGTCCGGGCACCCTGTGGGGCCCGCTGTGTGCTCAGGCCTGGGCAGGCAGCCTTGGCATACCTCCTCCTGAGCCCCCACAGATGAGCGGAAGAGGCGCCCGATGGCCTCACCCTGGCACGTCCAGGAGCCGCGCCCCACTCGGCCTTCACCACACGCAGTGCCCTCCTCCGAGCCCAGTGCAGACGACGCGGCCGAGGGCTTCTCCACCCCAGCTCGCCCAGCGTCCCCCACCCACAGGAGTGGCCGTGTCAGTGCCAGCCGAGGGATTCAGACCCGGGGACAGATCGGCATCCGTCTCGCTAGGCGACGCTACGGCCCTCTAGTG
This sequence comes from Dasyprocta punctata, assembly GCA_004363535.1. Taxonomy (NCBI): domain Eukaryota; kingdom Metazoa; phylum Chordata; class Mammalia; order Rodentia; family Dasyproctidae; genus Dasyprocta; species Dasyprocta punctata. The sequence goes on along the minus strand of RJWM01005199.1, from coordinate 10,931 downwards.
CTCTGCCCCTGGACCCATTCACAGACCCCCATCGAAGCCCAGACCCTCCACACAAGGCAGGTGCGTCAGGGTGGAGGGAGTGGGCCGGACTGGAGGCGCAGGGCGAACGGGCAGGAGGAACCGCTGGAGCCTGCTCGGCGTCTCCACGGGAGGGCGCCCTGGTCAGTGTGGCCTCGCCCTTAGGGGTGGCATCTCCTGCTTCCCCTGCTGCCTCCAACTCTTTTCTGGGCCTCCGCAGGCTACAGGAGCCTTTCTAAGTAATCGCCATCCCCAGCCCCGAAGGCCTCGAGTGGCCAGCCGTGGTTACTCAGCCGGCCTGCGGGGCTGTCACGCCGGCCCCCCTTCTGCAGCGGGGGAGACGGATGTGCACAGAGTTCTCGGCTTTCCCCTGATTTAGCAGCACAAGGACACGCGCACAGGGCAGCACAGACGCGCTCGGCCTCCACCCGTGCGTCTCAGCCACCGTCTGAGGTCCTCGGCCACTGACCCGGGTCTCCCACGAGCCGAGTAAGACCTTTTTTGTTTCAGTCTGGTTGGGCCCTGGCCGTGTCCCCATGGTCTGGCCCAGGCTTGGCTGAGTAGGTCCCTTAATAAATATTTTAAAATGAGCACGTAAATAGGCAGTGGAGAGCCTGAGCAGGGGCCAGCGAGAGCAGAATGTTTAGCAGTGAAGAATGGAGGGGAAACCCCACGGGTCTGGACAACAGAGGTTTTAATATGCATGGCCCTAAAGGGAAGCTCTGAGTCATCACACCAGCACAGAGAGAGAGGACTCTGGGCAATATTGGGGTGGGAGAAATTGCTTAGCTTGAAATAGGAAGGAGGGGAAACCAAGAGCAGCCAGCAGGGATTGTACTGGGAAGGAGGGCGGGAGGCAGAGAGGCACAGCAGTGGGGAAGGAGAGGAGAGAGGGGAATCTATAGGCAAAGCAAGTTCATTATCCCAAAGACCACAGAATGGTTTCAGAAATGGGAAAGGCACTTCCGCTGTGGGTGTTTACAGGGGATGCAGGAAAGTCTCGAGGGGCAGAGCGTCCAGGGAGAGAGGGGACGGCTGTCCAGCCACCTCTCTGTCCGGGCAGCACAGGCCACACCCAGCACCGGCATCTGCTTAGCCACGGCCCTGGCAGCAATCACCCAGTAAGACAGGTACAGTTGCCCAAAGCGTGACCTCCACACATCGCTCCGCACCGTGCGCAGGGCCTGGCCCACCTTCCCCTCCTCATCAGAGACAGCGCAGCTTCCGATGGCCCTGGAATACACCAGGGCCCCTCGGAGCTCTGCAGAGCGGAGACCGGGAGCTACTGCCTGCAGGCGTGGACCGTGCCCTGCTTCCCTTCCATTTTATCTGCTGATTTTTTTCTCCAGCTGTAAATGCTGCCATAGGGCAGCAAGCTCAGCATCTAGAAATCCATTCCATTTTCCTTTTTTCCATTCTGTGTTACATTTAATTGGCACGTATTAACAATACAGATTTCTATCATTTGTGATATTTCTGTATGTGTCCGACGCATTAATGATTGCAGGCAAAGGAGCGTAGTGAGTACATTCATCACCCCAAATAGGTATTGCATCTCTGCAGCCAAACATCGAATTCTCTTGTGGCTTTTGGAAACACACTGCACTGTTGCTAACCATACTCGCCCTGGCGCCGCAGAGCCCTGGAATGCCTCCTCACATGGAGCTGTGGTTTTCATCCTCTTAAGCACCCTCTCCCCTTCCTGCTGCCCTCCCCCAGCAACTGCGGGTGACCACTGCCACTGTCCCCTTCTCCACTGAAGCCCACTTCTTCCTCCACTGCCTTTGGCCTGCACCCATCTCCTGACATCACTTTCTACCTGATTCTAAGATGTGCGGGTGTGCGCGTGCTCACCATAGCCCCTGAAGGGAAGACCAGGTGGCATTTGGAGCAGGATGTAGCCCCAGTGTGGCCGGCAGGAACCCCTCCATTTCTCTCCATCAGAGGCACCAGTTTCAGCCACGTCGGACACAGACAGAGGCTTTCTGGCATGGCTCCCCCTTGGAAAAGTGGCCAGGCCCCAAGACGCTCGTATTTCTTTCCCTGCCTGGAAGCGGCGGCCGCCGGCCCATGACGGCGTAAGAAGGATTATGCGGTGCCCTACCAGGCACCGTCCAATTACCAGCCCCGCCTGAACCTGGGAGTGTTTTTGAAAACAAATACTGAAAATGGCCTCCTTTGCAGAAAGACAGATCTTGGCCATTTAATTATGGCTGCAGATTAAGAGAGGAATAAAACGGACTCTGGCTAAAGTGTGGGATTATTTTCAAGTTTTGCCCAAGAATGTAGTGTTCTGTTTATCTAAAGCAGAGCACAGAGTTTTACCATGAACCTAAGGCAGCTGTGGGGGTGCGGAGGACAAGACCAGAGGCCCCTCTCCTCCCAGAGAGATCCGCACGAGCAGGTGGCCCCTTCCTCAGCCCCCGATGCCGGGGGGGGGGGGCTTGCTGCCGCTCCAGCGAGGATGACAGCCGGCGGCCACCGAGGCGCATGGACGGCAGGGCCCTGCGCTGCTGTTCTCTCTCGCTTCTTCCGGCCCCACGGGAAGTGCACGCCTGTCCCCGCTCTGCTGCTCGCGCGCTGGGGCTGAGGAGGCTGCTGAGCTCACGGACTTCGCATCAGAGCCAGAATCAGAACTCCAGTCCTTCAGCGCCCAGCCGGGGTCTGGGGGAGAAGCCAGCCCCTCCCGTCCGGGGCTCCCCGAGGGTGCCCGCAGGGTCCCGGGAGCAGTAGGGGAGCAGGCCAGGCCCTGTCCCCGCAGAGGCGCCCCAGCGAGGAGCTCAGATGACAATGGACACTCCGTCCACCCGTGCGCGGTGGGGTCCCAGGGGCCAGGGTGGAGACCAGCGTCCTGAGCTGGCCTCCCAGTGTTGGGGAGCCTCTCCCCCAACCGTGACAGCCGCTGGCCCTGGGATGGGGGAGGAGTTGGGCTTTGATGGTGGGGGCGTTGGCGAGGGCAGAGGAGAGCCGGGAAAGCGGGAGACCAGATGAAGGCCTCGCTCAGAAAGGGGCCAGGACCCCAGCACACAGGGGGCCTCAGGGGTGCAGTAGGCACCGGCGTCGCAGGCCACACCCTCGGCGAGGGACCCGGAGCCTCCCGTTTGCTGGCAGTGTGTGCAGGGGTCGGGCCTGGGCCCCACACCAGGCTGCGCTCCCCATGAGCCACTGCGGGGGAGACGGGAAGGGGCCACCCAGGTCCTGGAGGAGGGCAACGGAGCTGAGAACCCAGGGAGGGAAGGGGCGGGGCAAGGGAGAAACAGGAGCTCTGCGGGGGCAGAGGAGGGCGGTGCGTGCGGGAAGGAGCAGCCGGGAAAGGTGGGCCCGTGTCCCCCAAGGCGGGGTGGGGGGGCACCCAGAGCTGGCAGAGGGAGCTCAGGTCAGACCGAGACAGGGCAGCGTAGAGCCGCTGGCGGGGCGGGTCTCACTCCCTGTGGAAGGGCCGGGGGGCGCCTGGGTGCGGTCCCAAGTCTCCTCAGAAGAGCAGGCCGCCGGGTGACCCCACGCAGGGCCCAGCCCCACGCTGGTGACGTGGGGTGACGGTGTTATCCTCCTGCGTTGTTTTAGATCTGAAAGGGCCCCAAAGCCTGTGTGGAGTGCGGACCGCTCGCTGCTAAGAGGTGGGTTCCGGGGGAGGGGCAGCCACGGGGACGTGGCCTGGAAGGCTCCTGTCCCCCGCAGCCAGGCCCCTCTGCCGTGCTATCCCGCCCCGGAGCCAGCAGGCTCTGAACTAAAAACGTGAGCCAAAATAAACGTGCCCTCATCTAAACTGTGGGTGTCAGCTCTTGTGTCCCAGACGTGAGGAAGTGACCAAGATGCCTCCCTGGGGAGTCACTGTGGAATCGGGGCAGTCTCTGAAAAGAAGCCCCGGGCGGACAGCTGAGGAGTGTTCAGTAGTGCCTGGCAAGGGGACCAGCTCCTGGCCACACCCCCGCCCCACCCCGCTCCGCAGTGACCTCTACCCGGGGGCCACCGAGGGACCCGTGCTGTCACGTCCCTCTGTGACTGTGCACACTACAGACTCTCAGCACCCCGCAACTTCTCTGGGGCCCCTTGTGGGCAGCGACTTTACCTTAGTCCTTACTGTCCTGATGCCTAATAGGTAGGTAGAAAATGCTCAAAGACAGACATAGTGGCACACGACTCTAATCCCAGCACTTCGGGAAGCTGAGGCAGGAAGATTGCAAGTTTGAGACCAGACTGGGGAACTACAGGAGCAGAACCCCACTGACCCTGAAGGGATGATCCTAAGTCGCTACCCTGCCACATCTGCACTGTGAGGACGGGGTCTGCCTTTGCTGTCATTGTTCCTCAGACTTGCCCCCACCGTCCAGCACACTCACAAGCGCAATGGAAACAAACCCTTTGGCAAACTAAGACACCATGCGCAAACATGGCTGCTGTGTCTCTGCACTTGGTGTTGCAATGTAGCACATCTCCATAAGGAACTTTCTGTTATTCCCAGACCATGGATCAGCTGGGTTTTCTCTCTGAGTTTTTAACAGCCATGACAGGGGCAGACTAAAGCACCCACCTGTCTCAGGAATCTCAGGAGGTCGGAGCCAGAGCCAGGGAGGGAGGATTTAATGACCAGAGGCCAGAACTGTTTAGCATGCTCAGGAGAACGCTGTAGAATTATGATAGATTAAGCTGGTGAAGCTGAAGTTATCAGCTGGAATGAAGTCGGACACCTTCTTATCCTGCACCGTAATAGAGGCAGGCAGCGTCGGGCACCAGAGAATTGAGGCAAAGGTGTGGAGGAGCCCGCAGCGGAGGGAGCTGGTCCTGCCTGCCCAGCTTGGGAGGCAGAACCTTCCAGTGGCTGGGGTAGCAAGCACGTCCCTAGAAGCTGGACTGGACGTGTCGGCCTGGCCAGAAGTCAGCAGATTCAGAAACCGGAATCCCCTTTCCTTCCTCCAACCCTGCCATCCCACTAACGACGCTTGGCTTCTTTCCTCCGCAGCCTCCAGGGTGTCTCAGGCCTCGCGCCTGTTTCCGTGTGCTTGTCTCCTGAAGGCTCTTGTTCTGGGGGCTCAGTTCCCAGTTCCAGGGTGCCCAGGTAGGGGATCTTAAGGCAAAGCAGCCCAGTGCGAGGCGTTAGGTCATGAGAGGGGTCCCTCAGAATGGACCAAAGCAAGTCCAGGGAGTGCCTTGGTTCTCACGAGGATGGGTCATCATGTGGCAAGGTCTGCAGGGCTACACGATCTCCCCTCCATGGGAGAGACCCCGCCGTCTTCATGCCGCTCCCCATGAGGACCTTGGCAGATGCTCTTGACACGCGTGGCTGTCAATCCTGGTGCATCGACTTGATTGGCCTCGCACATTGGTCAGCATGATTTGGTATGTCCTAGCTGAGTCCTGGAGGTGTGACCTTAGGTGCTACGCCTCCCCCACCTCTTGGTCTCTGACTCGGTAACTCTGGTCCACTTCCTGGTTACCATGAACTAAGTGGCTTTGCTCTGCCACACCGACCACGGACTCAACCCTCTGAAGCAACGAACCAAGTTAAACCTCTCTTCCTTTAAGTTACGGGGACCAGGAATGGAAAAGTGACTTATACACCATGCTCTTGAATCTCAGGCCACAGCATGGGCACAGGGAACGCTCCTCTGCGGTCTGCAGAGCTGGGGTAAAGGCCAGCGACGCATGGAGGTACGTGATCCCGCCCAGCGGAAGTGATGTGAGGCCAGCCCAGACCCTCCTCATCCACCACGGCTTTGCATAGACATAATTATCACTAGGTCCCTGTGTCACGCTGAGGCAACAATGGGGAGACCAGCGGGGTGTGAGGTGCAAGTCATCGTGCACACTCACAGAGCAGCCCTCACCCCCGGGCTCCCTGAGGCCCCTGCTCCGGCAATGTGTGGGCTCTACAGCCCTCGGGGGGCCCAGCTGGGCCACACTGCCGGTCACACCGGCCCTCTGCATGTTGGCTTCCGCTGAGCTCTGCTGTGGTCAGGGCAGGCGGAGACCAGGGACTCTGCCCAGGGCCTGGTGGGCTGTGGGGTGATGGCCACTGATGCAAGACTGGACCTGGAGGTGGCCCACGGCACTCTGCCCCCCTTATCTCGGGGAGTCTCCAGGTGTTCACTCAGCGGCACCTGCGGCTCCTCTGCCGTGACTGAGCTACTGCTGAGTTACTGCTCCTCCTGTCCCCAGGCTGTGCACTTTGCCACATAATTTTCAGCATTTTTTCAAGCTTTGGAGTCACTCTTGGGCCTTCAGTCTGGGCTCCGTGGTATGATGTGCTGTGGCCAGTGAGTGCGGTGGTGTGGCCACTGCTGAGCTGGGCCCTGCGGAGCTGTGGGGCTCGCTGGTGCCCCTGTGCTCTGTGGGCACCAGGAGAATCACGCGCCCTTGGTGTCTTTGGAGGGAGAGAGAGCAGAGCTCACACTGACCACAGAAAGGGGCCCAGCCCACTCTGACATCCAGCCGGAAGCAGAGCCACTGAGAAACCAGCCTGCCAGGCCAGGCAGGGCATGTGAGGGGCACTTCCGGCCGCCGTCTGGGCTGGCTGTCCTGGTGGGTCCCTGCTTCCTGTCCTCACGCCCCTGGCCCCACTTCTGTCACTGGGAATTAGGACACTCTGGGGGGTCACAGGCAAGCCTGGCTCCCAGCCCTCCCCTCTGTGGGATCCGGGCTGAAGTACTCACTGTGGATGCGCCCAGGACGGGATCTGGAGCAGGCTGTGGTCTGATGTGTCGGTGCTGGGTACGCCCGTGTCTGCCATCCAGGAACCGCAGGTACCGCGGTTGTCCTACCTTGTCACTGCCCTCCCAAGCTGCTGAGTTACACTAAATGCTTTGGAAGCATCGCGGAAAGGAAATACCAGGAAGCATGCCAGGAGGTGTGGGGTCAGGCCTGAGACCGGGCTCCAGCTTCGGCAGGGCGGACAGTGCTGAAATTCAGAGCCACGACCCAACTCGCGGGAACGGTGACGTTGCAAAGTGGCCTCACACCCAGCCTCCTAGGGCCTCTGTGGCAAGGAAAGGGCTTTGAGAGGAAGGCTCTGAGGCCTGGCAGGGGACATTTAATGACGGGACAAAGAACTGGAGATGCCCCAAGTATTTGAGTCCTTTGGCTACCGAGGAGAGCCCTCCACCTGGCTTCAGACTGGTTTAAAAAGGTGCAGGGACGGCACCCGCACCCTGTGACAAGCAGATGGCTACCAGGTCTCCTGGGGTGCTTCCGGCCAGCCCCTCTCTGCCCTTAGACTGCACTGTGGCTCCTGAGTCCACTCTGATGTCCCCCAATGCCCCCTCTCACTATGCCAGTGTCCACGCCATGTCCCAGCCCAGCCCAGGGAAGGAATCCAGGTGCTGCTCTGGAGGCAGCTGTCCTCACAGTCCAGAGCTGGCCCCTGGATTGCTGCTGCAGGGACCGGATGAGGGGGCGAGAGCGCTGTGAGCCAGTGGGCCCCAGTCGGGGAGGTGAGGTGGACACGTCCTCCGTCCCAGGCTTCAGCGTGCGCTTGGCCATAGTCAGCGTCCTGACCACAGGGAGGTGTGGGGGTGTCTCAGGAGCCACTGTGCTCCGGGAGGGCAGCACGGGCATCCTGCCAGGGCACTGCCCACCCACCCTGATGAAAAACACCGAGAGGCGTAGATGGGAGACCTGAACCTGCTGCCCGCTGAGGACAACAGCCCTCCCTGGGGAAGGTGAGGCGCTGGCAGCAGAAACAGCTCAAGGCTGCGGAACAAGCTGCCGCTCAGAAGAGTTGGGGGCGGACTGGGGTGAGAAGGCTGCAAAAACGCAGGAAATGCATCCTCGTGCCTTTCCTGGGGGGCGGAGGGGAAGTCGGAGTTGCAGGCAGTGACAGCCCCTGTGCCCCAGACCTGGTGGGCGTGGCCTCCTCGCTGTGACCCGCTGGCTTGCGTAAGCTGCCCCAGAGAGACCGGGCAGGAGGGAGGCGGGGGAAGGGCGCACACCTGGCATCACCCAGTGCGAGCTGTGGCGGGGGAGGGTGCTGGGTGGGTTTTGAAACGTGGCTCAGTGGTCTGGCGCCCGGGCACAGGCTCAGGAGAGACGGGAGCCGCGGAGTTGGAGGGGGAGGCCGGCAGCACCCAGGCCTGCAGGGACTCTGCCGCCATCTCCTCACCCTGGACCCTCCTGCCCTCAGCGATGGCTCCTGGAGTTCTCCGCACCGTCCGTGACTGAGAGAGCTCCAGGGTCACGGTGCCTTCGGGGCCTGCAGAAGAGAAAGGAGGGCATTTGCAAAATGAGGGCGCTACCCCATCGCTGGAGAGAAGAGCGGGGAACAAAGAGGTTAATTAATTTTTTCTGAGGTCTCACCGAGAGTCAACTGCATAACTGGATAAGAAAATTCGGCTCTAACGGTTTTATGAGGACGCAGCGCATGCCCGCCCTCGCTTCCCAGGCCACGCGGCAGGCCTGGGTCCACGTCTCGGGTGACCCCACCACCCGCAGCTGATCCTGAGACTGGTGAAATCCCTCGGCATTGTGGTTTCCCCTGTGATTCTCCCCCGGGATGGGGATTCCCAAGATCCGAATTCTGCCAACAGCCTGCGCGGACCAAGCCACTTCCCTGAACAGGCACCAAAGCAGCCTGTATGCTGCTGTTTCACAAACCACGACCCTACCCACAGTGCTTTGGGTCTGTCCCTTCAGTTGTCCCCACGGAGCCCGCAGGAGCCACCACCCTTGCCAAGCCACAGGGGCAGAGGGACTTCCCTGAGAGCAGCAGACCTGGTGGAGGAGAACAGCTGCCAGGACAGCACACGCCAAGGGCCTGGGGTCGAGCTGGCGGAGTGGGGTGGGAGGGTGGTGGGGCAGCCAGGCAGACTCTGGGCCGCCGCAGGTGTGATTAGTCGGGTCCTCAGGCAGCACAAATCCTTCTCTCTTCTGTGACAGGCCCTGTCCCTTCCTCAGCCTGACCATGCCACTCAGCACCCTGGACAATGGTTGGGAGACTGGCCTATGGCCCGGGGGAGCTCCCGTGGGTTGGCAGAAGGGTGGTGGGAGACGGAAGCCTTGCCAGGAAACTTTTACTTGAACTTCAAGGCCCCTCATCTGGGGCCCAGCAATTGCCCATCCCAGAGAGCCAGTCCCCAGAAGGAGGCGGCACAGTCAGAGGGGACAGAGCCAGACAGAGGAGACGCGGGTGCTGGGCGGGGCTCGGCCCTCAGCAGTGCAGAGCACACACCAAGCCAGCAGCCTGGACCACAGCGCGTTGTCCTCTGAGCCTGGGCTTTGGGGTCTCTGACGCAGTCAGGAGCATCCTATGGGGGCGACGGCAGGTTTGTCCTGAGCCCAGCGGGGGTCACCCAGCAGCTCTCACGGTGAGGGGGACGTGGCCTCCCCTGCACACAGACAGAGCAGAGGGGCGGTGCGTGCTGGGGCCCACGGGGCGGGGGTCGGCACCTGCTTTGTCCTCAGATGCAGGGAAGGGGCAGAGGGCCTGCGAGTGTCCAGGGGCCTAGGAAACAGCAGGAGTGAAGAGGGGAGGAGGAGGACGGTCCAGCCGGGCCTGGTGTCCGGATGTCCAGGGAGGGAAGGAGCCAGAATGGAGCACCAGACTCAGCACAGGCCAAGCACGCCTGAGGCCCAGGCCCCCGAACGGCCTGCGGAGGAGGGGAGTTGTAGAATGACAGGATGCAGCCAGAGGGCCTGAGGAGTGGCCCAGGAGCCCGGTGTCCAGTGGCAAGGACAGGACACACGGGGAGGGGCCCCGGAGCCACAGCAGGGCCAGGGACCGATTCTCCGTCCACAGACAGGCTGACCCCAGCCACCCAGCGGCTCCCAGCCCAGGTCTTGGTGCCACCAGGGGAGACGCCGAGTGACCCTGGAGAAGCCTGGCAAATGGGGCTGCTGCCTCCTTCCAGATGCCCAGAGAGGGGACTCGGGGCTTGGGGGAGAAGTGGAGGAGGGAGGAGGAAGAGGAAAGAGAGGAGCAGGAGGAGGGAAAGGGCCTTGCTCCGGAGACACTGGGGGATAAAGAAGCCCTGGGCTTGTGACTGACACTGGATCTCTTGTGGCTCCTAGAGGGGGCACGCAGTTCAGCACCAGGGCTGGAGGATTGCACCCCACATTAGCTCCCCTGGAAGCCTTGCTCTCTGCCCAGTGCCCCCTGGAGACACTGGCTGAGTGGACCCTGAGAGGCGGCGGAGGAGGTGGCCTCTGCACAGGGCACCCGCTCACTGCAGCTGCCCCTCGGGCTCCCATCACCCGGCCTCCTGTCTTGGTCACTAGACGGGCACTCCTCAGTGGACGTCGCTAGTGGGCACTGCCTGAACGGCTGGTTGCATGGCTGCAGCCCGCCCTGGGCACAGAGCGGAGTTCAGCAAACAGCAGCTCAGGTAGTGCCGTCCAGCCCGGCTGCTGTGGCTCAGAGGCCCCGGGTCAGCTGCCTCGTGCGGCACAGAGGACTCTGGACGCAGTGAACTGAAGGGCCCAGAGCTGGGCGGTCTTCCTGGGTCCTCCTGCTGTGTCCCCAGTAACGTCACCAGGGTAGACACGGTGACAACTGGTGCTGGCTGCTGGCTCCCAGGTGGAGGAGGTGGCCCCAAGCTGCCGACAGCTGAGGAACCCGGGGCACGGAATCCCTGGAGCTGCTGGGAAGGAGCCAGCCATGCTGATACCTTGATTTTCGCCCAGGGGACAGATCTCCAGCTCTGACCTCTGAGGGGCAGGACAGTGAGTGTGTGTGTGCTCTGCCGCCGTCTTCTCCCGGTGGCCGGAGATGCCCGGGCACGCTGTCGCTGTGCCTGGCCCGTGCTCCCCTTGGTGGGCGGAGGGGGGGCTCACAGCCGCTGTCTCTCCGAGCATGGCAGGACCAGGGGAAGCCTGCGCCTCCTCCGCTGTGGAGGGGCCCTGGCTGCTGTCCTGCCCCAGGTCGGGGCTCACCTGCCACATCCACTTCCTCCCAGTCTTGAGTAGTGATCTGTAGATTTTCACAG